>JAASFI010000313.1:0-34994 GCA_023333705.1 Globisporangium viniferum
CTCAGCGGACGCATCTCAGCAGAAGGGTCAGCAGAAATATACGTCGCTCGAGCCCATCAAGAAGCTGCCGCCGTCCGTGCTCCGCGCTGTGAGCGTGCACGAGATCGACGTGAGCGACAGCGAGACCGAGGAGGAGAAGCGTGACGACGCCTTTATAATGGATTCACTCTACTATGCACTGCGAAATGAAATGGAGGAAAAACTGCAGACCGCGTGGGATATTGACTGAGTGACTGACTGACGGGAGAAGGGGAAAATCCGTTAGAGCACCGAGTAGGAGACGCCGTGCGACGTGGTGGCCATCTCGGCCGTGCCAACCGACGAGGTTGTGGACGAGACCATCGATGATGACAATGAAGTATCAGCAGTCGAGCGAGAGATCGCGAGCAGCTCTTGGTGCAACTGCGGCGCCGATGGACGGTCCTCGGGTTTGTAGCTCAGACACTTTTTTGCCAGCGCGAGGATGGCAGCGGGGCAATCTTCGTGGAAACTCGGCTGCAGCCACTTCTCGATCACCGCGAGCGCGATCCGAGTGTTCGAAGGCTCCGAAATCGCTTTCGTCCCGTTTGGGAGGCTCTCGGGGATCCCCGACGCGTACGGTTTCTCGCACGTGTCGAGTTCCGACATGACGACGCCAAACGAGTACACGTCAGCCTGGACGCCGTAGTCATCGCCCTTGAGGATCTCGGGGGCGATCCAGGAGACCGTTCCCACTTCGGCAGTCATTTCGTCGCCGATTTCGCGACTCACGCCGAAATCCGTGAGCTTCGCCTCCCACACACTGCTCAGCAGCACGTTCTGTGCCTTCAGGTCGCGATGCACAATCGACGCGCTGTGCAAGTACACGAGCGCTTCCGAGATGTCGAGCGCGAGCTGCAGCTTGGTGCGGCCCACAGACGGGCTCGTACGCGTCCAGCTGAACTGTTTGCGACCGTTCCGTTCACTGCGCTGTTTCTTGAGCAGATGCGCGAGGTCTCCGTTCGGCATGTACTCCATCAGGATCGCCAAGTCGACGAGAGTCGACCACGTCAGCCCCAGGAAGCTCACGATCCGCGGATGCTCGAGCGCTGAGCACAAGCGGATCTCCGCGACAAATGATGAGATCGCGCGCGGGTCCTTGGCTTTCTCCGGTAGAAGCTGTTTCATAATGATCTCGCGTCGGCCATAAGTCGCGAGGTGCACGACACCGTAACCGCCCTTTGCGATGGTGCGCGTGCGGTGGACTTCCTTCTGGTCCACGCGAAACTTTGTGAGCACCGGATCGTTTCGAATATCGTCCAGAAGCGACAGCTTGGACGCCTCGTCCAGCGTTGAGTTGCGGCCAGTAGTGGTGTTGCGCGTGGTCCGCGTGGCTTCCAGTTGCCGCATCTTGCGCCGTCTGTAGAGAATGTTTGCGAGCACGAGCACGACGACAAGAGCGACGCCGATGCTGACGGTGACGATTGGCAGCTTCATCGGCGAGTTCTTATTTGGAGGTGTCGTGCGAAAGTAGATCGTATCAAAGTCGGTATCTGCACAAAGTCAAGAATTCACAGATACAGAGTCCTGGTGAGTGAGGGGATCGATGGTCGCCATTATATCACACTCTGAAAAGGTAATCTGCGCTTTCAGCGTACCTTTGAGAACGCAAACGCTGCCTGTTGCTTGGCCTCCCAAAGACACTTCCTTCTTCGTCGCAGGTGGGTCGCACCCAAAGACATTGACGGATGAGACGCTGAACTTTGTCAGTTTTGCAAGGATATCGACGTCCTTTTCGCGGATCGTGAAGCTCGAGATGTCGGATCCGTTCAAGTTCCTGTGAACAAAAAGCGCGAGACACAGGCGACAGAGTTGATTAGCGAGGCTTTGAGTCCACGCAGAGAGAGCTAGTAGTATCATCTTGTGTTCGTACAATTCTTCGAGAGTGTCGGGGAACTTGACGCCTTGAATTGTCGAGATGCTGTTGTTCGAGAAGTCTCTGTTTTGGAAAAAAGCACGAACATATAGCCAAATGGTTTGGTTGCAACCACGGAAGCATGGGCAACGCAAATGATTCCGTCATGTGAGTTTGGTTTTGGTACTCACAGTAGCTCAAGCTTAGTCGCCACAGCGAAATCGATTGCCCAGAGAGTGTCAATCCATCCATCGCTCGCAGTTCTACAACACACACACGCACACAGAACCAGTTCAGTTGCTGTCCACAGGTCAGTAAATAACAGAGGGGGGCAATGCAAGTCCTTACAGATTGACTAGGCTCGTTGGAGGCTTGAAGCTTGACCAGTTGTACACACCATTGCTCGACAAGTCCCTGTGCACGTACAAATGAACAAAGAGGGTGTGAGCTAATCATCAACTCGGCCAATGTTGCTTCACGCACAGAAGGAGAGCGTGATGCGTACAAATCTGTCGTCGAGTCTGGGAATTGCAGGTTGTCGACGCTCATAATGCTGAGGTTCTTTGCCTTGATGGTGGTCACGCTCGAGTGGTCTCCGCTGGTGACCGTGAAAATGGGATTGTTGGACACATCTCTGTCACAAGTCCAACAAAGTTCGAAACACAAATGCGGTTAGACAACGGGCAAATTGCATCAATTGTCCAATTGCTTGACCCAGGAACAAGGGACGCACAATGTGTTCACGTTGCTGATCCCGTCGGGAAACTCCAGGTCCTCAATCAGATTGGAGCTCAAATTCCTGCTCGCGAAAGAAGGATGGCAGCCTGAGTATTAGTCTGGCAAATTGAACACAAGAGATACATTAATGCGCCGAGCACACTCACAGAGTCATCACGGTTTTAGGCACCGCAAAGCCTGTCAGTGACGTGATGTTGTTGAGATGGAGGTCCCTACAGACGCAGAGATTTCACAACGCGGGGGGGGGGCACTTGGTTAGCTTCACATCACGAAAAGGCGAAATGGCTGAATGGAACGCGGCATACTTACACACTGGCCAGCGTGAGCATATTTAACTCGTTTGAGCCGTCAATGTGAAGAATCGAGATCGAGTTGTTGGAGAGATCGCTAACGTTCGGCATACCCGCAGAGCACAAGAGGGATGAGAGAGTTAGCATTCCTGTCTCCTCATACAAGCACAGACAAAGTAAGAGAGAACGAGAAGGAAGAAAGAAAGCATGGCGGATTCCACGCACACATCCATGGCGGTCGTGCTTGGCAGGCTGCTGACGACCTCCACCCCCAAGCTGCTGCCGACAACTCTCGACCCAGAGCTCTTGCTGGTCGTATCCTTCACGTTGGCGCACTCGTCCGCGTTCGCGCTCGTCGTCTTGGTGCTTGGGTACGCCACACAGGCCGTTGTGTCGTCTCTGCTGGCGCAGTTGGCGTAGAAAGTCGGCACATCAGGACACGCCGACTTCGAGTACACGCCCGCGCTCGTCGTCATGCCGCTTCTGTTGCTCTAGTCGTCGCGCGTCAGTTGCACGTGGTTGTTCGTAGGCGGCGCGTGATGTGAGGCAGGCGTCTCGGTTGAACGCGCGCGTGCTTGCTTCACTTTTTGTTTGCTCGTTGTATGTGGCGGATTGCAGTCTGACTGAGAAGCTCTTTTTGAAATGCGTCGATTGTTGAATGGACAATGGGTTCATCAATTCGTTATGTGTATAATTGACTGGTTCGTACTTTATCGAGTAGAATAATGAATCCAGTACCGATATACCGGTGTCAATTTACCGGTAGAAATGTAGTTTGCGCACCTATACCGGTATCACTGAAGCAGAAAACGGTAGATTACCGGTATTGCTCGGGTTGTCTCTTTCTGCTTTCTGCATCACACCGGTATTACACCGACATGTGTACCCATACTGCCATATTTATCCATGGATACATACTTACATGGCTTGCGAAATGGAATGGATGGAGGAGGATAGGACGCTAGCGACTGACTGAAGAACGAAGCGGACAGTGGAAATATGAAAACACTTAACGCGGCCACAGGAGATCAATTCGTGAATCGACAACAGATCCTTCACCCCAGTTGTGCGATCCAGTCGAAAACAGAGCAGTTTGAGCGAGAAGCCCACCCCATCAACACTGACTATAGCCAGCTAAGTCGCTGGGTCGAAAAGAAAGCTTTGCGCTGCGATTGCCATCGCCTGCCATCCATCCACATGTGTGGTCTCTCAACGACTTTGTTCGGTATCCTGTGTCCATTCGCTGTCAGCCCGTCGAATTTTCAAGATGTAGTCGTGTCGTCAGTCCGGAACAGCATCCCCACAGCCAAGCCATTTCTCGACCACAGGATCGCATATTGGACCTATTTTCCTTGCGATCTGCAGTTTCCGTAGCGTGATCTTGTTCGGGTCGGGCGAGCACGCCAGCGCCTGCATTCGGCTGCGGTAGCAGATCCCCGTCGTGTTGGTTCCGTCTGCGAGGGTCAGCTGACACTCTCGAAACACCACTCCGTCGCACATGTCGATGGTCTCTTTCGTTGGAACATCGGACACAAGCGCGAGGGTCGACGTTGGTCTTTGGCAGATCGTGTCTTGGTTCGTTTCAAAGAGCTTTCGCGTCGCCGGAGTCGCCTGAAGCGAGGTGTTCGTGAGGCAGGTAGCTATTGGAAGGTCCTGGATGTCGTCTGCATCGCAAAACTCGTCCGTGGTATCGCAGGACGTGATGAACCCGTTGCAGCAGATGAAACTCGGTCGAAAGACGGCAAAGTGGATCAACTGCCTGAGCGGCGCCATGTCGGGAAGGAACCTCAGCAACGGGATGTACGTGAGCTCCAGTCGCTCCAGCTTCTCCAACTTGTCGAACGATGGCAACTCTGTGATGGAGAAGAGACGGGCAAACACCAGGCTGCTGAGATTCGGTACGCCGGTGAAAGGCGGTATCCGCTGCAGATTTCGATGGATGCCCAATTGCAGGAACATCAGCACCGGCAAGTCCTCAAACAGGTCCTCGGGGAGCTCGAGAATGTTCTGCATGCCCTGCTTGCCTTCAACGTGCCTACAGCAAGCAAGTAGTACGCATGATACATGAGTCACCCTATCAGGGTTTTGTAGATCAACCATATCCACTTACAGGTATTCGAGCTTCTTGAAGTCCTTTGCCCATGCTGGAATTTCCTCCGCGCCCGTGTAGATCATAGAGCTGAAGCGTACAACAACGTCAGAACAAATTAGAAGCTGATGCCTAAAATGCCAGGCAAGACATAGCCCACGCACAACACGTACATGTAGTTGAGGTGTTTGCATTTCTTGAGCTCCTCGGGCCACCGCAGGAACTGTCGGTTGATCAACTGAAGTACGCGCAAATCCCCCGACGCCGCCAACTTCTTGACACTGTCCGTTACGTCGACTGGGTTGCTCCACTGCTCGTACGTCGTCGGCGCTCGATCAGCGTCAATGAGCGTCAAACAGGGGCACAAGTGCGCGTTCTTCCACCGAAACGCGTGCACTACGCACTGTGGGTACCCGTTGCAGATCGCTTGAGACGAGCCCACTGCTTTGAGCGCGTACACGACGATCGCGATGCTGAACAGCAGGAACACGAGCGCGAGGCTTCGCGTCACAGATTTCTGCAGTGGATTGTGGAACGAGCCGATGCAGCCAAGCTGCCGGTTTTCTGAGCTAGCGGTCATGGTTGCGACTGTTTTCTTCTGACGCTCGATCATCACCTCGACGACGCGCTTGAGACGATTGCAGAACGACAAGTTCATGCCGATGCGAAGCAGCAAATCGAACAGCGTCTTGATGCGAAGCGAGTCGAGGCCGACGCGGAAAAGTGCGATTTGCGCCGGGTCCGCGATCATGCGCGCGCGTCTCTCAAAGCTGCCAGCGGGGAGCACTTGCATATTGAGCAGGTACTCGGCGCGGTCGAACTTGAAGTTGTAATAGCTGTGCGTTAGCACGAGGATCGGGAAGAGCACGGCGAACAGGAGGTCAAAGCTGTGTCATCACAGTCACAAGGTTAGCGTCGCTACAGTATTGCAGCGAATGGCCTGAGTTCGACCATTTTCACCTACATAGAATCAACGAGGACTTCGGCGAACGCCGAGTGCTTGGACCTGAAGATGAAAACCACACACGAGAGCGAGTTGGCGGCGATCAGCGACGCGTACCCGTGGATCAGGATGACCGGAAATCCCGATTCCAGCATCTGATGTAGTGACAGCGTCTGGAGACTCAGGTCGATCGCTTTGAGTACCAGATTCTGGCATTGGGAACGCCAACCAACATTAGACAAGTTATGAGCCGCATAAACAAAAAAACCAACGCCGCCACGATGAAATTCGACTCACCCAATATTTACGATACGTGCCCTGGAACCCGGTCAGCTCGCGCCACTGACTCATCACTGTGTCAAAGCTTTCCGTTCGACTGTTCTTCAAACCAAAGAGCTCCTTGAGTCTCTCAAAAGGAACTAGTTTCCAGCAGAGCTTCTTCCCTTTTGGCAGTAGATTCAGCGACGGCGTGTGGTTTCTCCACAGCAGCATCTTGAGCAGAATGTACAGGTATCCGACTGCGATCGTGAGCAGCCCCACGACGCTTAGTACGACAATCGAAGCGTTGAGGTCGCCAATGAGCCAGAAGCGTCCATCGTCGTAGCTCTCAGTGTCCATGAGGAAATTCGCTGTACGAGCCGGTGCGATCGCGAGCACCAGCAGCCACGTGGTCCATCCAACCGAGACCACAACGACGAAGAGCATCAGCGACCCTAGCACGCCAAACGTCTGGAGGAACGTGAGCTTTTGCTCTCTCCTCTGCGCTGCTACCAGTAATGCGGCCAAGTTCGAGCGAGAAGCTGGACACACTAGCTGGGAACCATGAGCGTGGGGTCCCAACGCTTTTAGTGGAACGACTGCTGCTGCTCCTGCGTTCGTCTTGCGATCCGCCACGAACTGGTAGAACACTCGTCGCCATTTCTCCTTCGCCACGCTGCTGCTTGTATCTGTAGCGGCGGATTCATGGCTACCATTGAGGTGGTTCGCGCTCTTCTCTGGTGGTCGCCTCAGAGTCTGTGCGGGGCTCACAGCGACGACGCTACGTGCTTTGTAGATCTTCACTGCCTTCATTCTCACACGCTGCAGCCCACCACCATCCGCTCGATTGGTTGTTCGCAGGTGGGACCTGGGGGTTCGACACCGAGATGCTAAAGCGTGTTGAGGCTTTTACCGAGATGTCGAGAGGAAACACGAGGATGTTTCCCAATCACACGCGCCTACCTCTCTTGCGTTCGCTGGCGAATCAATTTTTAGAACTCGCGTGGTCGTTTGTCGGTCGGACGAGGATTTTCTCTTGACAACCAGCGCTTCAAAATCACAAAAAAAGTAGCAAACGCTGCCGTCCTGGTCTGTTCGCTGCGCTGTAAGTGAAGCTGGGCTGGCTCAAGCGAGATGGCAGCATCAAAAGGCCTGGGGTGAACGGCGAGAGTGAACTATGAGAACAAAAAATACACGAGCGTTATCAGCCAAGGACTCCAGAGAATTCGCACCTAGATCTTTGTGCACCTGTAGCGACAGCAGCTCATCAACATGTTCTGCTTCCATTTCGTCGAGATCTTCGTTTTGACTGGCTTGGAGTTTGCCTCGGGTCTCAGGTGGGTGGCTCCTTTTCGCACCCAAGCCACTTTTCTTCCACTGGATCACAAATTGGTTCGATGCTGCGCAGGATCTGCTGCTGTCGTAGCTGGATCTCGAGCGGGTCCAGCGAGTACGCAAGCATCTGCATGCGTGTGTTGAAGCAAATCCCCGTGTTGATCACTGCTGTACCATTCGCAAGGACGCCACTACTCAGCTGACACTTTCGGAACGCCACGCCCTCGCATATGTCAATGCTCTCTCTTGTCAGCGCTTCAGTGTACGTTGTAAACGCTGTTAGGCAGACCGTGGCAGCGCTTTCCTGGAAGATTCGCTGCGTGGCTAGCGTCGCGCGTAGAGGATCGGTCTCTTGAATGCAGGCAACCTGCGGGGTCAGCAACTCCGGGCTCTTGGTGCAGTACGGGTGGGACAGATCGCAGACGCTAACGAACCCGTTGCAGCACACTTGGTGGGACGGAAGACAATGAACGAGCGCAGGTTCTGGATCGGGCTTAAATCGGGGATACTGCGCAGCGCAGGAAGGTACACCAGTTCCACTCACTCAAGCCGCTTCAGCGGGTCAAACGACGGCAATCCTGTGATCGAGAACAGATACGCGATCGTCATCCGTTTCAAGTTGGCAAGTCCGTCGAACGAAGGAAGCTTTGGGAGATGAGTGTGGGCCCCCAAATGGAGGCACGCCAGGGAGCTCATGTCCGAGAAGAGGTCATCTGGGAGACTCAGGAGATTGGTCGAGCCGTTTTTGCCTTCGACGTGTCTACAAAACAATGTGCTCCACCAGTCAGATATCTTCAATTAATCTCGAAAGAATGCAAAGCTCACGTGAACCAAGTCGTGTCCGTACAAGTACTCGAGCTTCCTGAAGAGCTTCGCCCAGGCTGGAATCGATTGCGTCTCCGTATAAATCAGCGTGCTAATGTACAAGTGAAAGAGACATCCAAAGGGTTAGAAGGATCAGTGCTTCCTCTAAAGGATCAGCAAGCAGAGATTCCCTTACATGTGATGCAAATTTGCACATCGTCGCAATTCGATTGGGAATTCTGGAAGCCTCCGATTGATCAGCTGGATCACCTGGAGGTCGCCTGACCTCGCGAGATCCTTGACGACATCAGTTTTGTCCACGGGATTTATCCACTCTTCGTACGACTTGAGGGTAGACGGTGGGCAAACACAACGCACTCTGGGTATGCGGCACACGCAGAAGACGAAGCTGTCGTCGACGTGTGTGTGATAACGACCACAAGCCCATTGAATAGCGCAAATGGAAGCCCAACGTATCGAGGGGCCAGTCTTTGAGTAGTAGTCGGCACGGATCCGTGATGGAGCATGGAGCTTCTGTGCCTCGCGACTTGGACTTCGACCACGCGCTTGAGTCGATTGCAGAACGAGAGGTTGATTCCGATGCGGACGCAGAAGTCGGAGATCGTCAGAATGCGGAGCGAGTCAAAGCTGGTCCGGAAGAGCGAGATCTCAGAGGGCGAAGCCATCAGTCTCGCTTGGCGCTCAAAGTTTCCCTCGGGGAATACCGCAATGTTGAGCAGCAGTGCTTCATGGTCCAAGTCAAAGTTGTAGTAGCAGTATGCGAGCGATCGGGAACACTACCGCGACCAGAAGAGCAAAGTTGCACATTTCAATCGTCAGGGAAATCACGTTTGTAACAAGGGAGACAACAAAAATGACTGACCTACATGGAGTCAACGAGCACCTCCGAGAAAGCCGAGTCTCGATGCCCCAGCCAGATGGTGACGACGCGTTGGCAGCCAGGAGCGCTGCGTAGCCATACGTCAAAGTCGGTGGGAATCCGGATTCGAGCATCGTCGCGAGCGTCAACGTCTGGAGTGTCAAGTCGACGCACTTGAGCCATACATTCTGAACACAGCAGCAAGTAGTTTGCGAGGAACAATGGTGATACTCTCATCCCATAAGAACGCACGCTCTAGCTGGTTTGGGCATTACCCAGAACTTGCGATTCTTGCCGTAACCCCCGTCAGATCGTTCCAGGACGCGAGCAGATCGTTGTATCGATGAGAGCGGAGCGATGCACACGACCATCGATTTGTTAGCCCCCTCTAGGTTTTCACACGATCCAGGAACCTTGTAGTTGTCGTTCTTGAACTGCTATTTCGCCACAGGATCATCTTGAGCAATATGAAGTGATAGAACAGCGCCACAGCAACCAAACCCGAGAGACTGAGCGCTGTCATCCATAGATCCGACTCGATGATCAGCCAGAAGTTGCCTGCGTCGTACTCTTCTGTGTTCATCAAGTAGTTTGCTGACCAGTTCGGCGTGATCGTGAGCAGAATCAACCAGCTCGTCCAGCCGATGCAGATCGTGACGATGAGAAGCAGCGGTACCCCAAGCGCGCCGAAAACTTCACTGAATGAGAATTGGATGCTGTCGTCCGGATTGCGGTCACTTGGAAAGCAGCACGCGGTCCATCCAGGTGCCCTGAAGCAGGCACAACCGCATGACCTCGAATTCCGCTTCGAGTGTGCGATCGGGCTTTGCTTTGATCAAGCTGCATCTGGTCGACAAGTACTTCAGCGCGCTGAAATAGCTGGAGTGGGACAACTAACTATCCCCGAAAATCTGACAGTGATGGAGAGGTGATGTTCGCATTCGTGGTTGCAGGCGGTAAGCCTCCTCTGGAATTAGATCCCGAGTGTACTTGTCCATTCTTAGCACTGGTGCTGAGTCAACGGTGGGAGGCTGCACACACAAGCACAATCATATGATTCGATGGAGAATTGCTCTTCATCCATGATGCGCATGCGAATTTCGATCCTTGAACTGTTGTTTTACCTTGTCGAGTCACTGGAATGAGCTGCTCATCGAAGTTGAAAACTCGACGCGGGGAGGGTCGTTTGCGATTATCCTTGGCGATTGCAGCGTAGTCAGCTATGATTTCTGAAAAAATAATGAATGCTTCAAGAGTCAGTCAGCACCCACAAACACGGACACAGCAATACAAACATTGGCGAACAATGATTTACGTGTGGGCTCCTTTCTGGCTTACGATGAGACAGAGTGTGCTCCTGGTCCTGGTCTATTCCGACGTGCAGTAGCAGCGGTAGACGATGACGACGAAGAAGAAGACGCTGCAGATCTGGCCGAGTGCGCAACCCGCGCGTCGGGTGAGGTAAAGGATGATACATTCGATGTTCGCAACTCGTTGATGAGGCGATCACGCTGCTCGATTTCCCGTTCGTACTTCACCGCAAAGCGCTTGAACTTGCTGCGAGATCTCTCGAGTTGCTACAATATAAACACAAAAAATAGTTAGGGATCATACGAATCTAAATAATATATCTGCACAGATTACCCGCGTGTCTTACCTTGATAGTGTCATCTTGCTGAGTCAGTCGGTCCTCCAGTTCTTTGCACTTGCGCTGGGCTTCCTCCAGCGATCGCAGTGGCAGAATCGACGATGTCGCGCTATTTCCGAGCCCTCCGTCAGCCTCCGACGCTGGTGTTTCGCTGTTTGCTCGCGACTGAAATCGAGAGGACGACAGTGGCGACACTTCTCGTTCGTCGTCCTGCTTTGAACTGTGTGAGCTGCCCGATCTGTTGTGCTCTGACTGACGATCTGGAGGCGTGTGGCGGAGCTCCGACATGTCCATCGCGTCTCCTGCAACGCGCCGCTGGTGCGCAGACTGGATTTCCTGAGCCATAGCTTGGCGTTGTTCCTCCAAATGGCCGATTAAAGTGTCATTCGCTGCGATTTTCTGGCGAAGCGTAGCAACCAGGTTCTCCAATGCCCGGCGTTGCGATTGTTCAGCCTGTAGTTTCTCTTGCAGAGCCTTGGCCTCAAACTTGCTGTTGCTCAGCTTCGCTTCCAGGTGGACGATACGTTGCGACACCGCCGCGTTTTGAGCTTGCGCGCCGTACCGCTGCGCCGAAATCTCCGTCGAGATCTGCTTCTGCGTCTCAAGCTCTTGCTGAAGGTCCTGCTGCCGATTCTCTCGATCAAACAACGCTTGCTCGCTCGCCTGGAGCTTGTCTGTCAAGAAACTCACTTGGTCGCGATACGTCGCAGCTTCTGCAGAGACAGTGACGTTCTTCTCTTTCACGATCTCAAGCTCATTCTCAAGCTTCGCCACTTGCTTGCGCAGCGCTTCGTTCATGATCGCCAGCTCCTCGTGCAGCTCTGCAACTTGAGCGCGAGCCCGCTCCATTCCTTCGTGCTCCTGGATCAAAGATCGATATGTATGGCGCAAATCTTCCAGCTCGATGTTGAGTGTATCGCGCTCTCGCTCGACTTGGCGCACAGACTGCTTCAGACTCGACGTCGACTGGTTCTGCGATTGGTGGGCGAATTGAAGGCGCGTGCACTCTTCGCTCAGCGCTTGGTTCTCAATCGTCATGTTCTCCAGGTCCTGTGCGAGAGCAACCATCTCTGCCTCGTGCATTCCCTTGATGTGTTCGAGTCGGTCCACTTCACTCTCCAACTGAGAGCAACGCGACTGCAGTCGTCGCCCTTGATCCTCACGCTCATTGAGCTGGTTCACAACGTTACCCAATTGTTCTTGCAGCTCATTGATCGACGACGACTCGCTTTGCGCACCAAGGCGGAGCTGGTTGTTTTGCTCCACTGCTTCGTGGTATTTTTCTGTCAATGTGTCCAGTTGGTCGTGAAGGTTATCCCTCTCCGTGTCCAAAGTCCGCGTGAGCTTCTTCAACGACAAAATCTCGGTGCTTTTCGACTGAACCTCCTTCTCGAGCAGACTCAGTTTGGTCTGTAAATCCTCAGTTTCTTGGTAGTGTCGCTGAATTTGCTGTTGCTGAGTCTTCATCTTGAATATCATCTGATCACGAGAGGACTCCATCTGCTCGATCAACAGCTTAAAGTTCTCCACAGCCTCGTTTTTCTCCGTCAGCTCACGATCTTTGGCTTGCACGTCATCCCGCAGTTGCTTCACTGTAATCTCTCTCGCTCGGTTCGTCTCTCTAACTTGCAAAAGCTCGTCGTGGGTCATGGCGAGTTCGCTCTGCACTGTCTTGTGACTCAGTTTCTCTTGCTCCAGACGGGTTTGCAGCTGGTGAACTGTGCTTTGCTTCAAACTGAGGTCGCTCTGCAGCTGCCGAACCTGGCTCTTCAGCTCGCTCAGCGACGTTTGGCTTGATTGAAGAGCATTGTGTCCAGATGAGAGCGAGTGCTGCTGGCTCTGCAACTCCTGCGCAAGCTTTTCGTACTCGTTCTGGTAGTGGTTGCACACTTGACGGGCATTTCGAAGTTCACTCATGATGCTCTCGTAGTTTCGCTTGAGTTCGCTGTACTCTTTTTCCAGTGAGCCACTTGATTTCTTCAGGAGGGTGAGCTCTTCTTGGGCTCGCTCTGCTTGTTCCTTCAGTCGGTTTGCGTGGACGTCATCATTCTCAATCCGGTTTTTCAGACTGGCGTTTCGATCGCGTAGCTCTTCCACGAGCTTTCGCAATCCAAGCGCTTCGTTTTGGACTTGGATCTTCTCATTCTCAGTGTCGTCCGCACGGTGCAAAAGCACTTGAATCTGGTTGAACTTTCCTTGAAGCTCTCGAATCTCTTCTTTACTCGCTGCCAGCTTGCTTTCAAGTTCAAGACACTCATTCTTCTTGTCCTCGAGCATGTTCTCGAGATTCGCTTGAAGTTTCGTTGTCACATCCAGCCGTTGCGCCAATTTGTCTTTGTCAAGTTCGGTTTTTTGGGCGACAGATTTCGCAGTTTGAAGCTCTTCCTCGAGGTTCATCAGCTGCACCAAGAGCTCTTCTTTTCCTCGACGAAGCTCTTGTCGCTCTTCTTCGAGCCACTTGATTTCTTGCGCGAAGACAGACTTTCGTCCAGCAATTGATGGTGCCGCTGACTCCCCTTCTTCGTCCGCCAGTGAGCTAGTCATCGTCTCAATTTTGCTCGACAGTCGGTCGACTTCAGCCTTTTGGTTCAGCAACGAATAGTTCAAGGCACGGCACTCTTCGTCCCGCTGAGAGAGAACCTTGTCCATTGCGCGCAGTTCTCGATGCAGCGACGCGTTCTTCTCATTCTCCAGGACTCGGTTATCTTCGCTTTGCTTCAAACTCTCTTTCAGAACCTCAATCTCTCGCTTCTGAGACTCCATCGTGGCTTTCGCATCGGCCAACGATTGCTGCAGCTTGGTCTGATTGCTTGTTAGCTCCATGAGCTTCGACTCGGCGCGTGCTAGGTCGTTCGCGAGTACTCGATTGTGCGAGTTGGCGTTCGATAGTGCATTCGTGTACGAAATCTTGTCGTAGTGAGTTGCTCGGAGAGCATCCTCGAGGCGATCTCTGTGCGCTGTGAGGCTTCCAATCTGCTCCTTGAGCGCATCCAGCTGATCATCTGCATTCGAATTATTCGTGACACGAACAGATGGCGAGTCTCTGTCTTTCTGCGCCACTGATCCATTTTCTTGCGCGGCACTGGTTCTGAAGCGTTCTTCTTCCAGCATCTGGTACTTTGCTTGAAGAGAACTAAGTTCTCTCGCATATCTCTCGTTGAGATCCTTCATTTGCCTAGCAGTCAAAAGAACATGTTCTATCTTGTTAGTCTCTAGCAAAAAATGCGCCACGTCGAACAAAGCGAATACAGCATTCGGGTACTCACTGCAAATTGTCCTCGAGACTGTTGTTTTTTCGGATCTGGTCGTTCGCTTCCTTCAGTCTGGACTCGTACTTTGCTACCTGGTCGTTGAGGAGGTCCATTTGAGCTTGCAGCTGGTCCATCTGCAGGTCAGCAGTTTCTTGCAGCGCCTGGTCCGCGTACCGTTGGTCTTGTTCCCGCAACTTACGCGTCGAGTCATCACCACTGCTGACAACTTGGAGCGACAGCTTGGACAAGCGACCGATTTCCTGCTCGCGCTTTTGTAGTTTTTCATTGAAACTGTCCAGTTGAGCGTGAAGTTTCTGGTTCTCCGACGTCAGCTCCAAAATCTGCTCCTGCAGCTTAGAAAGCACCTGGGTATCTTGCACACGCTCGCTCTTTCGCGGCGATCTTTGCTGCAGCTCTGACGATGAGAACACACCGGATCCTCGCATCTCGATAGACTAACGTATACGTACAATATCAGCAAAAGAGTGTATTGAGCTCAGTTTCTTCACTACATAATGCTGAAATAGGAAGAGAGCCATCACTCACCGAGGCGCCAAGCGGTCTCTGCTGGCGAAAGGCATCTGCCCCCATGGCCATCAGTCGCTCTAGTTGGATCTGCAGCTTGGAGACTTCTTGCTCCTGTCACAATCACATAGAAGGTATCAAAGAAGCATTCGCATTAGAACTCCCTTCGACGCCTAGAAAGAGAGAGTGCGTCTGCCCCATACCTTTTGCGTGCACTGCTGCGCCTTTTGCCCATTGAGGAACTGCAGTCGCTTGATGTCGTCCTGGAGCCCTTGCAGCTGCAGTTCGCACGCTTTCTCTCGCTCAGCGATCGCTTCTTCTTGGTGGATGATCTCTAAATGCAGCTGCATAATAACACATGCACACACACACGCATCACGCGTCAATCAATGTCAACAACACTGGCCTGTGCAGGACGCCTGCTTCTTAACGCACGCTGTTGTTTTCGCGCGTGAGATTGGCGTTCTCCTTGCGCAGTGGCAGGATGACCTGCGAGAGCTCCAGCGCCTCGCGCTGCGACTTCTCGAGCGCTCTCTCCACCTGCTCTTTCGCTTCGCTCGCGCGGAGAAAGTCCGACAACAAGTGGCGCACCAATGGCGCACTTTCCATCACAACAGGCTGCGGAAGAAAACAAACCAGTCAATTACAACGTACCAAACGACACCATCTATATACACACACATACGTATAAGATAAAGCACGTGAGGGACGTACCTCGTGGTAGGACATCGCGCGCAGCCGCGACTGCAGAACGCCGAACCCGCGCACGTCGATGGCGTCACCCACGTCTTCCGCGAACGAACTGGACACGGCGGTCGCCATCGCCTCTGCTGGCTACTACTCGGCTGGTACTCGTAGAGAGAGAGGAAGAGAGCGATCGCGCCGACGCGTTGATACACTGGGAGCTGATCGGCACTACCTGTTCACGCACAGAGAGTCACGCTTCCGAGAGGAGGGATCGCTCAGCTTGCTCGTTCCGCTGCCTTTTACTCGCCTGAAAAATTGTTTTTGCGCGCAATTTCAAACACAAACGCAAAGTTGGCAAAAAGAAGCACTGCTGAGTGTTTTCCTATCAAAGAGTACTTTTTCTGACTGAAACAATTGCATGACAGCGGTAATACCGGTATACTTGCGAGTATCCAATCGCTCTGTACTTGATACCTGCCAAGCATCATATTTGATCCCTTCTCCAGCCATTTTTGATAACTTTGTTTCACAAAACTCTACTCTTGTTTTTATTCAGAATTTGAACCACTCAGCCATTGCCTTAATTAAAATCCTCCTCACTCCTCTCATCTATGACCATAAATTACTATGCAGCCACGGAAAATGTGTCCGCTCCACTTTAGTAGAGTCGGCCAAACGCAACGATAAAGGAGCAGAAAAACGAAAGGTACATTGAGCCGAATCAACACATAAGCGAATAATTTGTTTGTAGCTTGGCTTTTGTATACATCAGCCAGTCAGGTACATTTTGTTTGGTACTGTTTGGTTAATGGTTGAGATAGCACAAACGCCAAATGAAGGTATTTTTGACAGTGCGGATGGTTGACTATGTACATAACCACTCTTCTCATGTCTTTTTGATCGAGACTGTAAGCTCCGCAACATTAGATTTATGAAATCGAGAGATCTGACTAAAGAAAAATTCGATTTCCGCCGCGTAAGTTCGGCTCCCTGCGTCACCTCACGCAGCTCAACAGCGATTAGTTCTGCTCTGTAATAGTGATCAACTGGGTCTTGCCATCACAGTCTGTTCAATACTCCCGGTCCTATCAATTGCAACCAGCCACATTCTCCGATCTACACCAATCGACACTTGTCGTGTGGCATGTTATAATTGCATCTTCAAACATGATCACTTGCAATTCTTGATTGAAGGAAAGCTGCCTCTTTTCGTCAATTCTTCCCGCTCGCATATGGGGCAAATCCGAGGTTCTACGGTACTGATATCAGTCCCGCAGATTGCATACAGTCCAGCTGTCGACCATTAAAGTCCTAAATTTGGACAAAATGAATTTGGTGCATCCAGAGAAGTACCTTATGTTACAGAAGTCTGCACCCCTTTCTACGAAAAATCACGCATCATGTGTATCGCCAAATGGCCTCAGGTTTTTTTAACCTCGTGTGAGGTTTTATTTTGACCTCCACCAATCAGAAAACGAGGGGAAGGGTTTCAGGTGGAATTCAGATATAACATCACGTTTCCGGTACCTTTTCCTTTTGTTGAGATTTTTATCAACTGCTTCGTTTTGCCTCGGTTTTAGAGTGTATCTTGAAAGGGCACACACGTTTCCCCACGAATGAGCGAGCCACAAGCGCACATTTGACATCAATTCGAACGCGATGGACCGCTTCGACCTGTCGCGCCAGGGCATCTCGAGCCTCGCGCAGGTCTCGGACGGCATCGTGCGGCAGGTGGAGCGAGGCGGCGGCGATGACGACGACCGCAACGACGGCGACCAGTACGACTACGCGCTCAGCTTTGCGCAGAACCGCATCATCGAAGTGCACGCGATCGGCAGGTTTCAGCGCGTGAGCCAGGTACAACCACGCATTGCATGGATATCTATCTGTATGTGCAATACGCTGAGCGGCAGAGTCTTACCGTGAGGCTGTTGGTGTTTGTGCTGTGCTCCAGCTGGACCTGTCGAGCAACAAGATCGTGTCGCTCGAAGGCATGCAGGCGCTGCGGAAGCTCGAGAGCGTCAACCTCGCGCGCAACAACCTCACGTCCGTGGACGTGCTCGCGAAGCTCCCGACCCTGCGCGTACTCAGCGTGTCGGAGAACAGCATCGTGCAGCTCGACGGACTGCGCGACTGCCGAGAGCTCATGGTGCTGGACGCGTCGTACAACAACGTCACCAAGTGGCCGCTTCTGGGCGACATGATCACGCTTGAGGTGCGTTTTTTGCGAAGCGTTGGGACAATCTATTGATGCTGTAGCTCACCATTGCCTGTTGTTATACGACTGTGTATACTCAGTCGCTAGATCTATCGAGCAACCTGCTGGAAGCCTTTGCGCCGTCGGCTGTGCCTCTGCTGTTCCCCGACAGCCTGCGCCGTTTGTCGATCGCCAAGAACCAGATCCACGAGGTATGAGATCAGATCTGAGCAGCTATCAACTCTACTAACCCGTCATACGCAATCGCCTGACTCACACAACAATGCTGCGGTAGATGTGCGGGATTGCTGCTCTGGGCTCTCACTTGACCAAGCTGCAGAGCCTCAGTATCGAGGGCAACGGCGTGGTGAACCAGGTGGCAAAGAGCGGAGGGAGACTAGGCTACCTGTCGGCGAATCTCTTCTCATCGCTCTCGATTGACTCTGTGGAAGATAACAATGAAGAGTTTCTGGTCCCGCGGTCTACGATCACGGCCGTGCAGCACGCGATCCAGACGCGGAACGAAGACGCGCTCTTGGGATTCCTCAAAACCGGATCGGCCGCTGCTCTGCACAGCGAGTCTGCTGCTCCGATGACTCGCAAAGCGGTCGTAGCGTCCACGATCCAGTCGAGCCGGTTCAAAGTCGAGGAGCTCGTGCTTCCTCAGCCACCAGTGACAGGCATGGGGTCGTCTGTGATGGTACCAAACGCAAGCGCGAATCGAGAACCTACCAGTCAAAGACCACCACTGCCACAGCCATCGTCGTTATCATCACCATTATCATCAACATCGTCGACTACAGTTCCTAGTACTGAGCCCCCAGCTGCTCTCTCGAAAGAAAACAAGATGGAGATGTGGAAACGCATCACGGAGGAGCGAAGAGCAGCGCAGGAGAGAGAAAAAGACCGGGTGCAGCGAGAGCTGACGCGGAATTACGGAGAAGACATGCCGGCAAGTGAGACAAGGCCCACAACAGTAGTAGTGGGCGATCCGCCTCAAGTTCTGCCAGTATCTACACAAACTCACAGAACAGCGGTAGGCGAAAGTATGAAGCCACCAACGCCAGAGAATCTACTACCACCACCGCCACCGCCTCCTTCGCCACCAGCACCAGCTCAAATTCAGTCAGGCTATCCGCAAAAGCAGCAGGATCGACCCAACGTCTCTCTTCCAGCTAAGAAACCACCACTGAGACTACAAGCTCACGAGCTGCATAGTAATGGTGGCGGTGGAGCGATTGCACCAAGCGTTATCGACGCTTCAAACCTGTCGGGCCAAGTCAAGAGCCTCAACGAACAGGTCGCCGCGATGCGCAAGTACATGAACGTAAGTGTGTGGAGGGAGGTACCATTCAGACGCAGCATCTATGGAAACTGGTTCGTTTGTTTTGATCTGAACTTTGTTGTCACGATTCACAAATTCACTATGGCAGGTCTGGATCAAACGCGAGCAGATGGCGCGCGAAGCAGCAGCTCGGCGCATCCAAAGATGGTTCCGTCAGCAGCAGTTCCGACAGGCGATCGCAAGGAAAGTCAGAGCGCGAAGACAAAAATGGTGCGAAAAATACGCGCTCCGCCACTGCTCGTCGAGCTTTGTACTCGCTGCAATTCGGATCCAACGCGCCTGGAGAGATGTTTTAGAGCACCGAAGTGCGATTCTTGGCCTTTCGACAGTGGTGTGGAGCAAACGCAACTCAAGGCCAAGGATTGGCCCACATATCCAGAGTCGCCTCATCAACTCGAAACTTATCAGCGCTGTCGCCTACTTTGGCGCGGATGTCAAGCAGCTCCAGCAAGTGTGCGTGGTCCAGGAGCGTGCCATGATCGAGCTCTGGGACAACATCGCGCGCTTTCGACGGTACCTGGACCACAGAATAGAAAAGGCGGTCGTTCGCTTCCAGGTATGAAAGTGTTTGTTGCTATCTAAGCACTGTTGATTTGAGACTAAACCGCGATCGTATTGTGCTCTCAATAGAGTTTGTGGAGAGGATGGAAGGCAAGGAGATCGCATGGGATTGTCACAAGAAAGCTGAACCCACACACAGTCATCATCAGCTCCAAAGGATCAGACGAAATGGAGACCATGAAGCGCACGATGGAGCTGCAGGCTCAAGAGATCGCGCGGCTTTCGCAGCAAATGCGGACGCTCCAAAGCGCCGTCGAGCACCTTCTTGCCGAGAGACCTAAAGAATAGAATACATCGCCACTTTGCGCTTCAAGGGGAGTGAATGAATGAAGCCTAGACATGTGAGTATTGGACATTCTTCTTCTTGTATTCTCTTGTATGGTATTCTGTTTTCTATTGTCTTGTGTGTGTTCTTCATCTTCTTCTTCTAGCTCAGCTTGCTGGTCGCAGAGGCGTGATCTCCAGCACGCCGTGCTCCATGGGCTTGTTCTTGATAATCTGGTTCGGTCCGTAGATGGCTTTGCGTAGTCGCGAGAGCGGGTACGCGACCGTGTTCTGAAGCAGCAGCGTGCAGGGATCCGTCACGACCGAGCACCCGAGTTGACTGTGGTCGCCGAGGATCACGCCGATCTTCCTTCGCCCCGTGTCGTATCGCGTGCCGCCGACGTCGATTGTCAAATTACCAGAGCACGAAGAGCTCGGGAACAGGTTCAGGTTCGCAGTCGTGACTTGGTTCCCGAAATGGCTCTTGAACCCGCAGATGCTGTCGCCGCAGTACCCGGGATGACACAGCTCAGCGTGATCCAGGATCAGCGCGTTTTTGAGCTCCCCGCGGAGCACAACGCCATGACCGACAATCACGTCGCCGCGGATGTACGCGCCACTGCGCAGCGCGCTCCCGTCTCCGATGATCGCAGGACCTTTGATGTACACGTTGGGCTCGATGCGCACGTTCTTGCCAATGTAGATCGATCCATCCGAGACGTCGAACGTGCCTCCTAGAATGAGTGATCCTGGTAGAATCACAATGCGCTTCTTCTGCGGCCGAGCTTCTTCTGCGTCAATATCTAGCGACATGGAGGACCGGCCGTACGAGTAGCGACGTCCAGCGGGCGACAGGAAGGGGCGTGGTGTTGTGGGTCGTGGCGTGATCACTGGAGGGTTTGTGGTGCCGTTAGAAGAGCTGCTGCTATTGCTGGTACTAGAAGGTGGGAGGTTGATGATCTTGTCAGGGGAAAACGTGAGCGGGTCGACTCCTGGGTACAGCAGGATCTCGGTGTTGTCCTCGGGGTCGACGCACTCGGGCATGCGCCAGTGCGAGCGGCTGCGTCTGTACGTCGACGAGCGTCGCGGAGCGTGGTGGCCGAGAAGCCCGGCATCGTCTTCGCTAGATTCGTCGTCGTCTGATTCGTCCAGGCAGCGTCCGTCTTTGTCGCGTATCGCCGACGTTTTCAGGATCGTGATGTGTGCGTTGTCGACCGACGCGTGCATCCAGACGCTGTCTTCAAAGAACTTGACTGCGTACGGGTGGATCGCGTCGAGCACTGCGAACACGTTCGTGCAGTCCTTGAAGATCGCCGAGTGCTCGAACTTGTACTGGTTCTCGATCGCGATGAACGCGTCCAGGCGTAGACATTCCGGAACCTCGTCGGCGGCGAGGCTCTGGAGATCAATAGGCGGGCCTGCGATGACAGGAAGAGGCGGTGATGGAGCATCAGCGTCCACGTCACTGACAGGCGCTTTCTCTTCCTGAAGAAGTGAGGCAATCAGCGGAGCAGCAGAGCTTTCAGAGACAGTGGCATCACTGCCGATGACCTCGGTGTCATCCTTTTGCGCTTCTTCGTAGCTCTTGGTGGGCTTGAGGTCGTGCTGCGCGGCGGCTGCTGCCTGGAAGTAAAGGTGCACGGCCATGGACGTCACGAGCGACACGGCCGCGCAGGAGAGCAGCAGCCCCACGGTGGCCATCGCATCACCACTGGCCATCGTCATTTAGGGAGCAAGTAGCAATTGGGAAGAAGCCTTGGGCGAATGGTGAGCTCTGAGATATGTTGACGGTTATAAAGACACGCCGTTTCAACAATTGAGGTTCATGGATTACCTCTCTAATCCGATAAAGTATCTTTTATCGATTTGAAGGGTTTTGAATCGTGTGAGAACGTGAAATGAATTGCGCGCTAATTCTCCCATTTCAAAAGTGCAAGTCGGACCTTTACCTTTTGATAACGCATATAGTACATATTATCTATAAAGAGTGAAAATAAACAATAAATTTTCATGCAAGCATGAAATCTGAACTGCATATTTTGAAAAGGTATATAATCACTACTTCTCTGTACTGTCAATGTCGTCTGCCTGCTTGACCAAAGTGCGTTGAGCAAAAAGCAAAAAAGCGAACAAGGAATTGAAGCAAGCGCGCGCATTGTGAAGATGGAGTCTGTGCGCGCCAAGCACGCGGCGGAGCTGGAGGCGAAGCGCAAGAAGCTTGAGGAGATCCGCAAGCGCAAGGCGTCGATTCGGTACGTCTCTTCCTCTCCATCTCTATCTTGTATTTGCGCGCTCTTATCCTAATTGTCTCTCTCTCCTTCACTGCACAAACAGAGCGGAGGAGAGCGGCGGTGGTGCGACCGAGACGGTGACCAAAGCCATCGACGAGCAGGAGAACAAGTTTGACGACTTCATCCAGAACATTCTCAAGAGCTCTACTACGAGCGGTGATGCTGACGAGGCAGGGGACGCACGCGCGCAGCAGAGCGGACCACCAGCGCTCTCGCTCGCGGAAAAGCTCTCGGCACTCTCGACGGTAAGATGACTGACTACCCCATGTTTTCTCCATGCCATGCTGATGCGTATTTGTACCTGCTCGCTAATACCTGACGTGTGTTCTGCAAATGAATACTCTTTGTCATTGATAGGTGACGAATGTGGCGGAGACGCACATCCAGCCGACGCTCGTGGAGACGTACACCAAACACACGGAGACGGACATTACACTGGAGCACGAGATCTACGTCAGAGACGTGGATGGAGTGACCGACATGGACGTGGACTCTTCCAACTCGCCATTAAAGAAGGCGCGCGGCATGTCGGAAGCCAATCTGCCAGTGTCTCCTCGCCGAAACCTGATGATTGACACTGACATGGGAACATCGACGGACTTTGCGCCTGTGCTCAGTGAGGAAGAGAAGAAGCAGATTCTCCAGTCGGATGGCATGGAGGCGTTCCTCACGAAGGCGTCGCGCATCATCGAGCGCGCGTTGACGAGCACCACAAAATACGACATCATGATCGACTACGGTGCCACTGTTGAGAACGACCTGCTTGCAGAAGACGCGACCGAGTCACTCAAGCAACAGTTCACGTTTGCGGATGAAAAATGGACCAAGCATCGCGCTGTCACTGACATTGACCTGTCGCCGTTCTACCCGGAGCTCATGCTCGTCTCGTACACTGCGCGCGACTTCCTCGAGGAAGAAGACAAAGACATCTCGACGACCAAGGAGTGGGACACCATGGGCAACTCGGCTGCTGCAGCTCTCACCGACACGTCGGCTATCACGGAAGGCGTTGTGCTGCTCTGGTCTACGGCATTGCCCACCCGCCCAGAGTACAAGTTCACGTGCCACTCGCAAGTAACCAGCGCGTGTTTCAACCCCTTCGACCGCCACTTGATCTTCGGTGGCACGTACTCTGGACAGATTGTCATCTGGGATACACGCGCGAAGGCGGCTCCCGTGCAGAAAACGTCGCTGTCGTCGTGCTGCCACACCCACCCGATCTACTCCATGTCGGTCGTCGGCTCAAAGAGCTCATACCAGTAAGTTTTGTGGAGATCACCGAGTTCTACTTGTACGTTGTCCACCTTGCTCACAACACTGTGCTGTAATTTCTTGCTGTGATGCGCTTTATAGCTTGATTTCTGCGAGCACGGACGGACGCGTTTGTATCTGGGATATTGACCAGATGCAGCAGCCATTGGACATGTTGGATCTCCGAATTGCGCTTTCGATTGTGTCAAATTACACATCGGTGAATATCTCCACTGACAAGAAGATGGAGGCGTCCGTCACTTCCTTTGCGATCCATCGAAAGGAAAACAAGGAGCTTTACATCGGAACGGAAGCCGGGAAGTTGTACTCGACGAAACTGGACCAGCAGAAGAACAAGACCGGTGTGAGTGGTAGCAGTGCAAGTGAGACCGCCGGCAGCATCGATGCTCTGACAGCTACAGACAAGCAAGCCAAGGGTGGGTTCAGCGCTGGAGCTGCTGGAGGTGTTGCGCGCGAAGTGATCGTGACCGCTGTCTCAAGAGAAGGCTCGCACTTTGGCCCGGTGACCGCGATGCATTTCAATCCGCTGCTTCCAGGTCACCGTGATGGGCTCTTGCTGACGTCGTCCTTGGACTCGATGGTGAAGCTGTGGAGCACGGAGCACCCGCACGAGCCAGTGTTCTCGTTTGAGCCATCGAGCGAGTACATTTGCGACGTTCGATGGTCGTCCGTCAACCCAGCTCTGTTCGCGGTGGCGGACGGAAGCGGATCTGTGAGCCTCTGGAACATCTTGAAAGATATCGAGGTGCCTGTGGTGGAAGAGAAGATTGGCGACAAAGCGCTCAACAAGATTCGATGGACAGTCGATGGCAAGAGCCTCATTATCGGCGATGCGGACGGCAAGTCCCACGTCTATGAAGTTCCTCCCGAGGTGAGTTTATGTTTGCTAAAGTATCCTGATGTTTTCCGTTTCTTGCAAATTGCTTACCCTGATTTCTATGCTTCTTCTCATAGATTGCACTGCCTCAACCGGATGATCTGTCGCTGCTGGAAGGAAAAGTGGCTGCTGCACTCGCGGCTGCTGCGATTGCAAAGGCGTAACGTTGAAGCGTTCATTGTTCTTGTTTTCCTAACATGGAGTCATTTTTCTGTGACGTCATGCTATTCGCGGTTGTGCTGGTTTAATTCCCAAAATCAGTTCTACCCCCAAAGATGACTTGGCTCGACTGCGATGATGCACACTTACTGATTGTCGTCCTGTTTTCTTGATAGTCAGTCGACGCGAGGCGCTGCCATCGGGAACACGTGCGTATGGTTGAATTTACTGCTCCAGGCTTCAAATGCCTCGCGCACTGGAGCGACCTAGACACACACGCAAAACAAACAAAGATTAGCAGCAGAGTAAAACCACCAGGTGAGCACAAGTAGGTTACTAAATCATTCTCACCAAACGCGATTCTTTCACAAACACGCGGATCGAATGCTCTTGAAAGGACTTCGGACTGTGCATCTCGTATGCTTCGGCTGGAATTTGGTAGCAGATAGCGCCAGCACTCGCATTCTTGGAGTAGAAGCGAACATGACGCAACGGATCTTGTTCTCCCTTTCCGAAATGAACACGCATGAATTCCACAATCACGTTCTCCGTTTCCTTGACCAAGGATCGTTTGCTCGAGCAGCACAAAATTTCGCTCAGCAGCATCTCCTCTGTTTTGTGCTTCGAATGGTTTGTGACCTGAGTCTTGCCCACGTACTGGTAGTACGGCTTTGTGAAGATGCGATTCAGGATTCGTCTTGCGTCGACAAGTTCCGGTTTATCACTCGCTTGAACTCTTGCTAACACTCGATCATCCAAGTGCTGATACGCCTCCATGCTCGACACAATATCGGATATCCTCGTGTTCTTGATCTTCATGTGGTTGTTCGCTGCGAGGAAGACATCGCATATCATGTATTCGATAGATCGAACGGTCTTGTGCTGATACACAGATTGGTGGAGCTCGAAGCGCGTGTGGAAGGCTTGCATCACTTGCCCAGCTAGCTTCTCCGGAAAACAGATCGACAGCTTGTTGTCTTTTCGATCCATCAGCACTCTCGCATTCCGAATCAATAAGTCCGTGTCGCACGATGATTTTGCACCAGTATGTGTGGCATCGCGCATGAAGTAATCCAGTTTGTCCACGTCCAGTCCGCTCTGAGCGTTGTTGACGAAGTCGTACAAAAAGCGCTGATTTGGAGCCGGGCGTCCGTGAAGAATCCCGTTGCTCCCAGGGAGTGGACCGCCGTAGATCAGTTCTTTGATGAACGTGAGATCCTGAAAGCTAAGCCCATACTCTTCGACATCGATGTGGTTGGACGCGAGAAGATGGTCCAGCATATCCAGCGAGCCTTGTTCGTGGGTCCACTTGGAGGATTTGCTGACGAGCTTCTGCCGTTTCAGCGCTTTGATGAAGATGCCATCAAAGACATGACTGAACGGTCCGTGACCCAAGTCATGACATAGACCAGCGATCTTGATGCAGAGAATGTCGGTGTTTGTAATCCGAAGCCAAGGCTGATGGAATCGAATACTCTCCACCATCTTCTCAGCGAGGAACGCAACGCCGAGACAGTGCTCGAATCTGGAATGGGTTGCTCCAATATACACATAGTTGGCGGCACCAAGTTGATGCAAGTTGCGCAGACGTTGAAACTGCAGATAGAACATACACCATCTGTCAGAACCAGCATAACATGTAGAAACGAAGTGAAGACGCACGGACATGGACGAACCTGCAGTGTATCGATGATGCGCATGCAAATCGGCTCGAACTCGATCAGCCCGTGGATATTGTCTTTGATCTAAACAAGATAGAGAGGTTCACATCAGCAACAATACAACAAACCACCAACGAGCAAAAATACATGCCTACCTTCTTGTTCTCGTGCAGTGGCATCTTGGCTGTTCTTGGTGTGAGAATGCTCACAGCTGCTCCAAAACGCTTCACCTTCTCACTTGGCTTCTCCGGTGTCACCAAGTGATGGTTGTATCTGTCTCCAACGATCGAGATGTCTTCGATGCGCCAATCTTTCTCTTCCTCTGAAGCGCCGTTCACACGCTCACCATCGAAGACTCCATCCACACAAGCAGCTGGAGCCGTGGTGGCGATCGCCGCTTCGAACACAATACCATCAGTGTCTCGACGATCAACATCCTCTTGGGAGGAGAACAGCTCACTATCGGTCACAATACCGGCATCACCTGCTTCGTCGGCGTCTTCTTCTCTTTCATCTGGCTCATCTCGCGCTTCTTCTCTCGCGACGGTCGTTCGCCGCTTCTTCTTGGCGACTGTCACAACTGCGTGCTCGCTCGTGTCGTCGTCATCGTCGTCATCGTCGTCGCCTGCAGCCAAACGCTTGGGCTGGAGCCGCACCGCTGCCTTGCGCTGCTGCCGCGAGAGCGACGTCCAGATGCTCTCCTGCTTCTTACCGCTCATGCCGTCGTCGTCGTCGTCTTCTTTCACTTGCTCTCGATCGTGTGTTTCTCAGAATGCGGGCTTTCTGGACTCTGGTTGCGCCAGATTGCCAAATTGCGGTGGTTCACTCCTCGATCTTTTCTCAATAAAGTTGCTGGATTTAACTTTTCGAGCCGGAACGAACCGAAATTTGTACTTGAACGACGAGCGACCATCACTCCAACTTCAACTGGCAAGAGCAGTACAGTGAAGCCTGGCTTCGAGCTGACAAATGGCATTTGGTGAACGAATGCAAAAACACATACAAGCATGTGGACAATGGAAGCAGAGGAGTCTCATAGATTTGTATTAGATAATTGATTCACATAGGAATTTGTGCCTGAAAAAAAAAAATGCCGCTACAAGCCGCGCACCTCGCTGTCGACACGCGTCTGCAGCTTATAAACAAATGCGCGGGCAAGACGCACGTCTAGAACCAGCGCTTGTAGCCGCTTCGGACCTCGTACGTGCACGTGTTGGCGTTCGTGAGGTAGTTCTTCTTCTCGTACTTGACGTAGAGCTCGCCCGCGGGCAGATTCTCGTAGTAGATGCCGCCAAAGTCGATGCGCGTCGTCTTGCCGTCCGGCTGGTCGGCGACCTTGCTCACCTGCACGTTGTAGCACTCCTCTTTCGGGAAGAGACCGAGCACCTTGGTGATCTTGCAGCCGCTGATGCCGCACCCTGGCTGCGTGTATGTCTCCAAGTTGAGCACGGCGGCGAGACCGGCGGGTCGCTTGGCTTCCTGCATCACGATGTTCATGTCGGTGGTGATGCTGATCGGGACGACGTTGTAGCCGTACTTGACGTGGTTCACGCAGCCCGGCTCCGTACACGGGTCGGCCGCGTGTGGGTCTTCCACCCACGTGAACGAGGACTTGGTGGCGGCGAGCGCGCGCATGGACTCGGCCGAGACGCTGGAGGCGGCGAGAGCAGCGGCGGAGGCGGTAAGGAACAGCAGGAGCGTGCGAGTGAAAGCCATGGTGGTAGGGTTGGTATGCTTCTAGTGGCCGTTGATGTTGGCGATTCGGACAAAGCGAATTGGGAAATGAGCAGTTCTTCTTGGCGGATGCCGCACGGCGACATGCAGCGCTGAGCGTTTCACCTGGCTGTGACGCTCCCTAGTGGGACCTAAGGTCAGATCCAAGCGGTTTGTTTATGGCTTTGATTTACGTGATTTGGAAACGCATAGGAAATAGAACTGATAAACTAATTTATGGGCTAAAACCGAAAGCACGTAAATAGGAAGAGTCCGTTCGAAGATTCTGCGGTTGGCGCGTCATGGGACAACCTCACTTTCTCTGCTAAATCGTAACATTTCAAGGTAGCTAAACAAAAATGATCAATACAAAATGCTGTATATCTACCGTGTTTTGGTAAACGGGCACTATTCTGTCAAGGGTGGAATATGTGACGTGTGACGACAGAAAAACGTTGGATCGCAAAAAATCAGCATTTTGGGCCATTCGTCACACGTCACATGTTGCATCAACAAACCTTGGTGCTTGCTAACTTTTCACGCTCACTCACGCCCGCACTCGTCAACGGGCTGAACGCACAAGCAAGCCGCTCGCAATGGAAAAACAACCGCATCGTAAACAGTTTGGCGCCCCTGTATGTGCTCGCACTCGCGTGTGTGCGCTTGGGAGCCTGTTCTACTTTTTCCTTAGCTCGCTGGTTTCTCTCGTGAATAATGGACAAGGAACTTTTCGACAACATGCGCATACTACCGATATTAATCTTGATCTCTTGTGAACTGACAGCCTCTTGAGCTCACAGGTGTCGCCATATTCGTGGTGTAGTGAGTGAGCAAGCTGCTTGCTAGAGTGGAGTGCGCTTGAAGCACCTCGTCGCTCTGTTGCTGTGTGTGGGAGCTTGCTCACCGTCGCACGTATGAAAAGTTGCCAGCCCTGGACTGTACACAGTCATGTAAACTGAGGTGAGCGAGTCCAGAACTGAAGAACGGCAGCACAAATCAGCAAGTTCGTTCACAGTGAGACTCCTGATTCACAACACGACGACCTTCGATGGTCTGACTGTCTGTTTCAGTCATCTCGGGTCAAATGATGCAGAGATTCCAAGCCATCAGCTCCAAGCTACTGCACATATCCCGCCTCCCAACATCGATGAAGTATTCCCAACATCCCCTCCGGCATCCAACCGTGAGTGCAACAGAATTGATTTTAAAACTTGCAAACCACCTACGAGCTCCAGAGGTACGTCTTATCCTGCCAGAACAATGTTGTATTCCGTGTGTGGTGGAAAATTTCGCCAGTGGGATATTGTTTCCGTCACTTTGACCCTGAAGCCAAGTATGTGGCAGTCTGGGCAAAGCTCATCGCAGCATGAACAAGATTCGTCAAACGCAATAACCTGGGATCAAAGTGCTCCGCACTACCGAACTTATGATCTACCACAATCGGAGACCCCGAGCGAACGCAGCCTTCCTCCTCTGGAGACTACTACAATACGCCATCTTCCATCTGCTATGAACCCACCGCAACAATGTAAAAACACAAAACTCAGGACCCTCCATGGGCCGAAGAGGTATTCGGCAGAACGATCTAAACGGTAAATTGCGTAGGCGGACCGACAAAGACAGAGGAACGATTGCTTCGACCTATTATGCGAGCCAAACCACACTTTGCCACACAGCCCAATGCATGATACCCTCAAACGTTGGGAGTCCCCCAACGTGGTCCACACAAATAATATCCTGGAGAGTCGTCGTCTCCTGTGAATCAACGTTCCGCTGCTCAAGATCATGAGACGCACGCGCATCTTCTCGTGGCGCGTGTGCTCTATGTGCGCTTGCGCGGTTGCGCTAACCATGATTCAGCTGAAGCGTGCGCTTGCGACGACGTGCTCCGCGTCGCTCCCCGTGCACCTCGAGTCGGAATTCTCGCGCGAGCAGCAGCTCCTGGTGCAGATCTTGCCTCCAGCCACCGTACGTCTTAAGTTTTGCTGCTATGAACTGACTGATTTGCCATTATTTTTAATGGCTCATCGCTCCGTTACTGACATGTATTTGATGGTACAAGCAGAGTGACCGGCCGATTGTGCGAGCCGAACTGCGTGCGCCGATCCACATTTCGTGCCAGATCAAGCCATTCCCGCACATCCGAGCCTTCCAGGACCAGGAGATCGCCAGGTCCATGGCCAACTTTGAGGTACAGGTACAAGAGCAATTTCGCTTGTTTCGGTGTGCCAGCTCTTCTTATACTGATTACATAGACCTCGCGCATTTCACTTCTCGACTACAGGTCAAGCCGTTCGCGCAGCCTCCGCACCTGGTGTTCTTCGACAAAGCGCATCAGGTGGTGACCACAATTCCAGTCGCGCCTTCCTGGACTCCGTACCAGATCCGAGACATAATTCTGTCCAACATGGCAACGACAGGTACTCGGTAATAGCAAAATGAAGCCATTTTGCTCAAAATCAGTTGCACAATCGCAGTCGAGTTGATCATCATGCTGTCTTAATGAGTCATTGTCATAGATAGCTCTTGCTTGTCAATACTAACCGCCGAGCCTGATCAAATCGCCATGGAGCACGCCGCATCGACTCCTTAGCCGCAGGCCTCCGCGAGGCGCTGCAGGCGCATCGCCAGCAGCCTCGAGAAGCTCGTGCGCTTCGACTAGGACCAGTGGAGGCGACCAAAGCTCACCCTCAGCGTCGTGCGCGCGTATCAAGACGCCGGTCACGGAATCAATAGGACGCTGCTGCCTGCGTTCGAGACGCTCTCGGTCGTGCTCAGCCACTCACTCCGCTTGAACGCCTTCCCAACGCTTAAGACAGAGTTTTGGAGGGGCTGATGGAGGGTGAACATGTGGGATACTTCAGACCTGCGAGAAGGTACGGGCGACTGGCCCCAGCCGGTCCAGGACGAGAGCTTCCCCGACTTGCGCATCGACATGAATCGCAAGGGCGTGATGGCAATCAAGCTCTTAAATGCGTTCTTCGAGTTCCTCACGACCCCGCCAGCCCATGGAGTGGACGCCAAGAACACGCAGGAGTACGAGGCGCTCGCTCAAAAGCTCCAGCTCAGCTGGCAGGAGTTCAAGCCGCGGGAGCCGTCGTAGCCGGGAAGTGCTCTTCGGAAAGTCGATTTGATCGACTCCTCCCTCGAACTCAAGTACCGCACTTAGCTACGAAAGCCCAATCGAGACTCTTCGTCTGACGTACATCTTTACGAGAGTCTGTGACGCGGAACGCGCGCAGTGCTGGGACCGGCTCACGTTCAGTGTTTTCTACCCGCGATCGAAAGGACTCGGGTCCGCTACAGACTTCGATATGTGGACTTGTCTCTCAATCTGCTTGGTCCTTGCGATGTCAACGCTTTGTCAAGATGCTGCGAGATCCTGTAAGAGAACTCGTGCAATCCGGAACTGAATCCCAGCAATGCAAGCCTGCTATGAAAGGTGCGCTCTTGATCTGTCGTGTGAAGAAAGACGCCAAGTTTTACGCGACGCCCAAGATCGAACCCAACGCCATATCGAACCTAGAGCTTGAAAGAGAGCTGAAAGTTCTCTGCCAGCAGGAAGGCTAGATCGCGTCGTGCTTCCTGGACTCGGCTTCGGGTAGGTGAGCGATGACCAAGCCGCCGACGTGGAGGGAGAAGCCACGGATGACAGCAATCTCCGCGTTGAGCTCACGTTCACCTCGATTGATAGCCTCCACATGGTACAACCCACTGCAGCATTCGAGACTCTCATTCGGCACGTTGGTCGCCACCTGAACTATCTCGACGTGTCACATTCACCCCTCAGTTTTCGTGGGACTTTGGTTGGGACCATTCTGAAGCACTGCGTGAATCTCGAGCATCTGGTGCTGGTCAACACATGCATCGGTAATCAGCATGTGGACAAGTTGCTGGAGGCATCGCGTGGAGATCTCGGTGGTCGCCTGAACTCCCTGAACCTGAGCAAGACCTATTTGAGCGATGACGTCTTTCAGAAGTTTGCAGCTTTTTTTTGGCAGACCCAAAGCAAACTCCAGTGCTGCAAGAGCTTCGTTTGCTACGGTATCCCGTGGACAAAGACGTGCTTGCTGCCTATTAAAACATGCTACTCGTGAACAAGACCCTGCGCTTCGTCGAGCTCATGGAACCAGACCTCCACCGTTTGGACCATAAGGCCTCCCGCACTGCGCAATCCCCGTACAAGCGCATCAAGGAAGAGAATCAAGGCGAGCTGCTGCCGTCGTCACTGCCACTGAGGCAGAAACTCGCGTTCCTGAGTGCCATCAGTCCTCGTGCTGGTGCTGGAGACACAGCTCGTGGCGCGTCGGACTCGTTCATGGTGGCGTCGATTTTCAAGTTTGCAGCTGAGGATCTCCGGCGACGCATTATCGCGCACACTTTATGGTATTGACGGTGTGGGCGACACCGAAAGTTTAATCGCGCTGATGCACGTCAGTCGAGTCATTTGAGGTAGCTATGCATTCGAACACTTTTGCGCCTAAATGGAGGTGAAGAGATTTGATTCTACCAGCTGGAATCTGCGAGAGCAAGCACATGACATGAAGGCTGCACAGGTACGTTCTTTCTGCACCTGTCCACTTCAATATCCAAGATATTCCACGCGGTGGTGATGATCCTGACCGGTTCGGCAGGCGCAGCGACTGCCAATCTAGAGTTTGTGCAGTATCGGCGGCTTTGTGCGTCTCAGACTTTCGTACGGCAGACTGCCTCTTAGTTTCTCGATGACCCCAACAGCAGCAGCCGCAGCAGTGAAGAGACAAAGCTTGAACTAACTGGCTTGGCTTCAATTAATAAAATATGAACAGCTGGTGTACATGCGTCTTTCTGTGATGGACATATGACACGTGATGAGTGTCCACCTTCAATCGACACAGAGAATGAGATGGCCACCGGGTGCTACAGCTACTAGAGATCGCTTGGCACAGAGCTTGTTCGCGACAGTTTAGCTACCAGCGTCTGCGGTCCCTTGTGCAGGAACGACTCGCGTATCATCCACTTCGGTAGCGACGAGACGTTCGTGTTTGCCAAGTTAATTTCCACGAGTGCCAGTGACGGCTCAACAAGCTCAGCGAGCTCGCTGAGAGGGTTCCAGCTCACTTCGACCTGACGAGCATCTTCAATAGAGAGGCGACGTGGAGCGCGGAGCAGACCCCAAAAAAGCCCACCAGGAACGGGAAATGGCTCATGGCGATGACAAGTCCGATTGCCTTCATGTGGGAGAGCCCAAGAGCGACGTTGAGAGCGTGTGGTATACGAGCGCGTGATACTCGGCGTACATCAAGTGAATGATCAGGATCACGAGCCACAGGAACCCGAGGGCGAGAGTCTTACTCTTGTTCTTGCTGGTGGAGCGGGAGCTGCTCGTTGTTGAAATCGACTGAGTCGACGGTCCGACGAACTCGGCTCGTGGTCTGCTGACGAGGACCGACCTTCATTGTCGAGGAGGCTTCTCAGCTGTATCTCTTGAACAGTAGTGCTACAGTAGCTGCGGGACTCGCCAACTTCGCTTGGAGTGCTCGACCGCGGGTTGATATAAGAAAGCTGACTGGATGTGCCGTCCGTTCGATAACTTAACTTTGCACGATGCTCTCGGAGGAGACTCCAAAGTGGGAGAATTGATGCTGGACCATGCAATCCGCTACATTCCGCTTGACCTGATCTATCTGCAACTACCGTCCGTCAAGTGGCTGAACTGAGGCGAGCATTCCGCAGGGGTGGCTCGTAGTTCACTCCCCACAGCGATCAGAAGAAACCGGTGACGAACGTCGCGTGGATGTATCTGATCGCGTTGCTCTTCTGGGGACGCGCGTGCAAACGCACTGTTGGGTACGTTTCAAAGTCATCTGGACTGTCGAGTCGACAACCTCGCGCTTGAAGCGAAGAAGGAGACGAGAAAGCCCTGCGTATCCCTCAGCTGCTGTGGTGGGCAGAGTGTAGCGCCAGTTCCTGGCGCTTGAGAAAAAAATCTCCGTGAAATGAATTTCAACAATACTATGCTGCATTATTCGCCGATCACCGTGGACATTGACGTCGATCTGTCGATCGCCAACCCGTGGCTGAGCGCCAACACGGAGCTCAACCTCGTCGCGTGCGCGCCGGGGGTCGCCACGAGCGTCTGCAAGAACGTGACGGTCAGCGACATCCTCATCGCCGTGCTGCAGAGCAAGTTCGACACGTTGCTGACCCGCCTGCTCGAGCGCTTCGCGAGCGCCTCGGTGCTGGACCTGGGCCTCTCGTTCGAGTCGATCTCGAACCTGGGCATCCACTTCAGCACCTCGGGCCCGCTCATCACGGAGCTCGACAAGCAGCTGCTCAACTTCTCGGCCGCCGAGGTGAACAAGAAGGGCAGCGTGTACACCTCGACATCCTCCAGAACCTCTTCAAGTTCGTGCTCAACAACGTCATCACGAGCTCGCTCGCGCCGCAGTTTGGTAACACGTGCTACGACGCATGAACGCGCTTCTGGATCTTAGTAGTGGTGCTGGTGGCCGTGCCAGTTGCACTGCGCATTTTTGAGCATTTTATTAAAACGCGCGGATATAAAAGATGCGGATTTAAACACAACTTTGCCTTTTCACCCATCTTTCTGTAACCCACTGATTTATTTTCTGAAGAGCCAAAAGTGAGTTGCCGTTGCAAACAGTCAGACGCCAGACGCCAGACGCCAAGATGAAGAACCTGCTGCAGATCTCCGGTGCGTTCGCCACACGCGCCTCTCTCTCTCTATGAGCCTCTCTGCATATATGTGTCTGGGTATGGGGCGCCTAACCGTTCCCTGTCTATGTGTGTGCAGTGGTGCTGGTGGCGGCGGCGCTGGCCGTGGTGACGTGGTACGTGACCATCACGCCGTTCTGGCTCACGCAGGCGGGCGAGCGCGACAGCACGCTCTTCTACTCGCAGGGCATCGGCATCTGGCTCAACTACACGGAGCACGTGGGCGACGCCACCTTCGACCCGAGCAACTCGCTCTGGATCCCGGCGCAGGAGAGCGCGGCGCAGTCGTTCGCGGACCAATGCGCAATGGACGCGCCGTTCTGTGACAACGCGATCGGCGAGCTGCACAAGCAGTACTGCCAGGTGCGCACCGTGTACTGCGGGCCGGCGATCAAGTTCCTGCAGTTCGCGCTCTCGCTGCTCTCCGGCGCCGCCGTGCTGATCGTCGTCTGGTCGGTGCTGCTGGTCACCACCGCGCGCCGCACCGTCGTGGACCACTACCTCATGCAGCTGTGCATCGCCAACGGGCTCGCGTACCTCATCGTCGCGGTCGTCTGGTACATCTTCGTGTTCCGCGTAATCATCGACTCGACGTACTACAAGGACCAGTACAACC
>JAASFI010000314.1:0-34778 GCA_023333705.1 Globisporangium viniferum
CTTCGGTCGTCAGAGATTCTCCCAGCCCAGGTTCCTCCACAAGTGTGTCCTCTTGGTCTTCTGTTTTCTGCTGAGCAACTCCGTCAACTTTTGGTTGTACTTGACGCTAGACCAGACCAAGCTGATTCACTACGTTGTGCATCAGTTACAGTAACTCAACTCGCCCGAGTCGACTCTACCGTTTGGCGAGAGATGCTGCGTGGAAATCTGCAGTATCCGGCTCTGGTTCTCTCCTACCTACGCTGCTAGCCCCACGGGCAATCTCACTCCCGCCAAACGCTCTCGCACCGAAGTCAGTGAAGCACACATACAAGAGTATGCACAAGCGAATGAAAGAACATGCGATAGTGCTTTGCATCAGGTACTGATGCAAAGTAACCAATGTGGCGAAGGCAATGGAAATGTGCCCGGACGCGCTTCAGGAAGCAGTACAAGTGCAAAGGCAGCGTCCAAGAGAGTTAGTTTCAGCAGGCGATGAAAAAGCCCATAAGATAGATGAAGTTGTGAACAAGCGCAGCCGACATCCGAAGAGGACGCCCTCGACTCGAGGTCTTGATATTTTCTCAATCCCGCCAGTCCGAAATCCATCTCAGGCGCATGCTGCAAGCAGCGACGACATCTATTGATGTCTGCGTCTAAATATTCTCTTATTGCATACAGTACGGCAAGTACAATAGTTCAGCCATTCACTTTTACTGTAAAATGATGGTCATGATCTTCCACTGGTATGTGCGCTTACGTTTGCAGGTTTCCGTGCGTGTCGAGCGCTGTTTGCTGGGTTGATGGAGCGCTAGCGCTGTGTGGTGGCGGAGCAGCGGCATGTTGCCCGATTGTCTACAAATGGTACTCGTCCTCGCCTGCCTATTGTTATTTAGATAGTAAATTCTAACGCCTGCTGTGCTGTGTATGAACACAGAGACGACGAGCGATCACGAGCGCGCGCGCATTGGCTGGGTGGCCGGGGAGTTGTCGACAATTGCACCTCGGAGCTTCAGCTTCTCGTATCGTGAGATCATCTCGTTGAGTTTGCCTTCACTATGGAAGGCTTTGAGTGCAACCACAGCTGTACCAACCGAGTTCGCGATGCTGCCATTCGACTGAAGGAAAGAGATAGTGTTCTCCTCCGCGATTGCTCCAAGTTGAAGGAGATCACCGTCGTCGAGGTTGAAGCCGTTCGGTAAGAAAAGTTTCATGAACACAACTACTACTTTGATGTCGTGGTTTCTTTGCCTCTGTTGTTTCGCTTTCCACAGTTGCTGACTGAGCCACTCGTACCAAACTGTCGTTAGGCTCTTGCGCTTGCGCTTCTTGGCTTCATGATGGAGTTCTCCCTCGATCCCGACTGCTGGCTCGGCGATGGATGTAGTGTGCGTTAGGGATGACGGCGGACCTGGTGCACGTGGGTGATGATCTCTCTCGGCTGGGGCTTGTGCACTCCACAGCTGCTCCATGCGCTCTAGTTTGCTAAGAGTTGTTTGTTATGAACCGACAATTCTCGGTTTTGAGCGATGAGATCGCGCGTCATCTCGCTTTGCTCCTGAATGAAGTTCGTGGTACTTGGAGCGAGAACTGGTGGGTCAGACTCTGTTGTTGCGCTGTTGGATCGCTCCACCAACATGCCAGCTCGGATGGTGAGCGACCATGATCTGATCTCACTCTCGGACATGTCGAGCTCTGCCAATATTTCCTCGACTCTTTGCACACATGGGCTTTGCGGACTTGAGCTCGCCATCTCCGATAGGTGCATGGTGGCGGTCGCAGCAAACACCTCGAGAACGTCGGATCACAGAGAATGAGAGCTGTCAAAGGCTCCAGTCGCAGCTCGGAACAGTTTGTCTTGGAATTCAGTGACGCGTTTCAGCACCACCGAATCAAAGTTGCTGAAGTTGGGCAGTCGCGGGACTTCGTCGTGGCTCCGCCCGCTGAGGTTTTTAGCTACTTTTTTATCCTCTTGCGTTGTATTCACAATGTACGCGAACGCTTTGCTCATGCTGCTCGTACTCCATCCACCTCTGTCCATGATCCACGTCGTGCTGAGCTTTGAGTCTGCGTTTGCGCTCTGAGCTGCGCCACGGCGAAACGAGTGAGACGTCAGACCTGGCGTTACTCTGTCGTCATCCTCAGCATGCTGTTTTTGGGCTTTTTTGCAGCACCGCTGTCCTTCTGACTCGAACCCTCGCTCTGTCCCTGGTTCGCGATGAGCTCCAGCAGGCTCAAATCACTGTCAGCAGCAAGTTGGCTTGGGGCTTGAGGGACAGGAAGATGACCGAGCAGCTGATAGCACGACACGGACTGCATACTAGCAGCAACAGCGAGTGTATGGGCGGGGCCGGAAGCAAAGTGCTCTCGATCCTTGAAGAGTGCCACGCCCTGCTCATTTGCTGGTTTCGTTCGTTTAAATGTGAAGAAAAGCACTCCTCCTACAAACACACAAACAAGTTCATTAATCACTTGACAGTGGTATTATAGTAATTGATCTTAACGCACTGACCTGGGTAGATCGACAGCTGGTTCTTGAGCAACCAGGATGTGTCTGAGCTCCTTCCAAACAGATACCAAAGTACGTTGAGCAGCGCAGCATCGCCGTAGTCTCTGGCAGTTGCCGCATTCTTGAGCAAGCAGTGGAAGAGCGCCTGGAGGTTCTTCTTAGCGCACGCAGGGGCCTTGTTGACGAACGCACTCCCTTGTTTCGAGCAGTGATTCTCAAGCGTCGTGGCTATCTTCGCGAGTTTCTTTTTCCTGAGCGCGCGCTGTGTTTCAAATACTTCAAGATAGTGGTTTTTCACGTTTCCAAAGTATGCACTCACCGTGTTTTTTGCGACTGTTTTGCCCCTCCCACAGCTCTTAAACGCAAGATGCATCGCGTACTTGTCCAACTCTAGAAGTAGCGTAGCTCCACTGCTGTCCTCTGCTACCACACGCTCCACATAGTCCTTAGTTGTTTCTCATTCACTAAGAACAGCTCGAATGAATTCAACGCTGTCAGCCGCGCGCGCGGCGTGTTTCCTGGTATCAGCGTCTTCATCGACATCTTGCCGAATGAAAGCGCGTACAAGGACGACAGACAGCGGTCCCAAGGAGACGCTGAGATCTTTTCGGCCCTGGCTGATAAATAAAATGTAACGACTGCGTCTGAAGTTGAGCAATAATCTTTTTATAAGTAAATGACGAGACTTCAGTATGGGAAATCAAATATTTTTTCAGAAATTCGGACAAAATATGTCCAAACTTGTCCGAATTAACCCTTCCACTCATACCCTGAATTTAGGTACACGAACCAGTTTTAATTGGTTAAAATTACAAACGGTAGCTCTATAATTGGTCAAAAATATTTTTATGTTTAGATACTTGTTTCCCTTTGTCCGAAGTGTGACGATATTCTACCATTAAAATGGACGTGACCCATAGCCAACAATTTATCCTTATTTCGATGTGTACCACACTATCTATAGTGTGGTACATCGAACTAACCCTATAGCCAACAATTTATCCCTGTTTCGATGTGTACCACACTATACATGGTGGTATGGCCTAACATAAGGGACTCTTCCCATCAAGTATTGATCTTTAAAGGCTGCAAAGCTAAAGCAGCCACTATGTGGGAAACGCCGCCAGCCATGCCATCCAATACTGCCAACGGCAGAAGAAGAACAGACAAAATGGCTGCCTCCTCCACATAACTCCGTTGGGCTGCTTCCTATGGCGTTTTGTATGAAGAAAACTTCATAAAAGCAGGCAAAGCGACGCCTCAAAGATGAGGCAGTTGAGCGGCGGCGGTGGCGGCGTGTCTCGCGTTCTCTTGTCGATATCTTCCTCCTCACTAAGCAACTTCAAGCCGATGGATCTTCTTTGACGACAGACAGTGTGGCGTTGATCGAAAATGCGTCGCGCTCCCTTGAGCACAGTTTTCAAAGTGCCTTCAGCTGCAAACACCCAAGCAACTGAGCCAACCACAAGACTATCAAGCCAACAAGCAAGCCACCACCACCAACCACCACCTACTGAACAATGCCGAGCCGCGTGTATGAAGTGTACCGAGGTCGCGACCACTCCCCAGGCGACCCAGCGGAGCACCACCACTACGACAAGGACGAGGACGAGATGGCTGCGCGCCGCCGCGCTGCGCACATGGACGAGCTCTATGAGCAAGGCAAGGGCCGCGCAAAGGACACGGCCGAGCAGGCGCGCTACAAGCTCGACGAGCTCCAGGAGCGCGCGAAAGACACGGCGGGCTATGCTCGTGGCCGCGCGGAAGACACTGCCGAGTACGCGAGCAAGCGCGCCGGCGACATGAAGGACCGCGCTCGCGAGTCTGCCGAGTACGCTGGCAGGCGCGCTGGCGACATGAAGGACCGCGCTCGCGAGTCTGCCGAGTACGCTGGCAGGCGCGCTGGCGACATGAAGGATCGCGCTCGCGAGTCTGCCGAGTACGCTGAGAGACGTGCCGGCGATGTGAAGGACCGCGTGCTTGACAGCGCTGGCAATGTGAAGGACCGCGTTCTCGACAGTGCTGGCAATGTGAAGGACCGCGTGCTCGACAGCGCTGGCAATGTGAAGGACCGCGTGCTTGACAGCGCTGAGGATGTGAAGGACCGCGTGCTCGACAGCGCTGAGTATGCGCGTAAGCGTATGAGCGACGCTGAAGAGCGCGCTCGCGAGTCGGCCGAGTATGCGCGTGAGCGTGCGGGTGACGTTGGAGAGCGCGCTCGCGAGACCGCGGAACAAGCCCGTGAGAAGGTCGGTCGCGCTGCGGGTCACGCCCGCGAGCGCGTTGAAGAGCTCGGCGAGCACGCCCGTGAACGCCTGGAGGAACTCGGCGAGAACTCGCGCGAGCGTCTGGAAGGACTCTCGGAAGGCGCGCGTGCACGCATGGAAGACGTCAAGGAGCGCGTGAAGGACACGATGGGTTCGGCACGCGGTCGCGTCGAAGACACGTGGCACAAGAACGCAGACACTGTCAAGGCCGTGGGCAACCGAGAGTACTGCTTGACGCTGCCATCGAACCGCCGCATCTGCGCGCGCCACATGTTCCTGGTGCTGCCGCTGCTGCTGGTGATCGCCGTGCTGGTCTACCGCCGCCGCAACCCGGAAAAGTGGAAGGCCAAGATGAAGAAGCTGCGCATGCAGCGTATGGCACTCGAGAACAAGATGATGAGTGCGAAGGGCCAGGCGGTCGAGACGCTCCGCGAGGGCGAGCGCAACATGGAGAAGAAGACGGAGCAGACGAAGCAGTACGCGGCTGACCAGAAGGACGACTTTATGAGCAAGAAGGACAAGTGAGCGAACGACTCTCACTCAATGAGCAGAAGAAGAGGATGATGCATGAATAGGGTGCTGACGGTACGAACTCTTTCTCTGGCGATGGCTGGCGGACTGCGCTCTCTTGAGCCATGAGGATCTTGTGTCGAAGAGGAGCCCTGCGACGTCGCAGTAATACATATCAGTTTATCTGTATGCGTGACAACTTCCTAGGATAAGCTTTGATGAATATATGAACAACACATTTTCCATACCAGAAATTTATCGTCCTTGTATAAATTGGTGGTGATTGGATTGATCATCCATCCATTTCTGCTTGCCTACCTAGGCTGTGCGTGCGCTAAGCCATTTTTTGTCGCTTGGCTGCTGCGTCATTCGCGTCCGCATCGCGCTTCACGCCTGCTGATGCAGCAGCTGCAGTAGGAGCCGGTCCACCGCTCGGATTCGCCTGTGCTGCTCGGCTGTTGGCCGCGTTCTCGGCCTCGAGCTTCTCGGCGATCTCGGGCGCGTGCTTCTTCATCAGCTGGATCAGGATCGAGTCCACGCGCGCCGAGTGCTCGCGCTGCTTCTCCATCTTTTCGTATTTCTGCTTGAGCTTCAGTTGGAGTTCTAATAGGAGGATATCATAAAAGTTGGCAAATACGTTAGCGCACCAAGAAACAACAGGCTAGCAACAAATGGTTAGGAATTGGATCTTTCACGTACGCTCGGACGGGATGATCGGCTCCTTCTTGCCCTCCGAGCTGAAGTCCCACGCGTAGCCCTCCGTGGGGCTGAAGCGCACGCCCGCCGCGAGCTTGTGGAACGCCTTGTTCACGCGGTAACTGCACTTCTTCTACATAGCGTCCAAGGGAAACATGCCGCAGTCAATCAGTATCATAAGCGACACCCACTAAATATACTTAAATGAACGCACCAGTCGGGACGTGAGCATGGCGTGGATGTTTGGCGCCTGGTAGACCGAGCCGTCCAGCACGTAGTAGATCGCGAGCGGCTCGACCTGCGTGCGGCCGCTGCGGCGCTGCTTGCGGATGAGGAAGAGCTGCTGCGGGAGCTGCTTGGCCGTGTTGGGCAGCACTTCGTACTCGATGCCGCGCATGTTCTTGAGCTGGTCGAGCCCCAGGCGCTGCATCTTGAGGCGCTCATTGTTGCACGAGCGGTCGTAGAACGGCGAGAGCGCAAAGTAGTGGATCACCGTCTGCGTGTTCAGCGGGAACGACTGCAGCCACATCGTGTCGCGGAACGAGCCGTTGTAGTCGTCCACGTGCGTCGCCACCTCCATCTTGTCTGTGGGCTTTTCGCTGGCTTTTGTGTTGCGTGCGAGTGTTTGTTTGTGCGAGTGTGCATACGTTGGCGATCGATAATTTACAGTCCTCCAAATCAAAGAGGCGCCGATATTTGTATCACTCGGAGGATTTCATCAGTTTTGACAGGAAATAATTGAATCAAAACTGAAATATCACACCATAACATTACAGAAATTAAGTATGAAAGTATTCAATAAGGCAGGAAACGTTCCAAGTTGCACTTTTTCGCTTCTTTCATCAGTTTGAAAAATGGCGGACAATGCGGAATGCGCGCGCCAGAAGATGGCGACGGCGTGCCGGATCCACGACGTAGACGCACACGACGCCGACAGAAGCAGCGGCACAGCACAGCAAAGACGAACGAAGCGAGTGCGCACGGCTCCAGCCGTGACGCCACCGCTCCCACCGCTGAGCGTGGAGTACCGCGTGACGCTTGACGGAACGATTTGCGCGGCGCTGGTGACGCATTTGGTGCAGTTCTTGCTCTACTTTCGCGGCCAAATCCCATGGTAAAGCTCCTCTACCAAGTTTACTGCTGTGCTCTTTGTATTGCGCATCATAGACAACATGTTGCTAATGTCTGTGCATGTGTATGCGTGTGTTGCAGCGTGTATGACGAGTTGCTCGGCATCGTCTTGGAGCATCAGCACCAGCAAGAGCAGCAAGCGCAACTGCAGAGCCAATCTGGTCAGCGCAGGAGAAGGTGCGCGCGTACAGCTTTTTTCTGGTCACGTACGATGATACTTTACACATGTGATGCTCGTTTTGTATCAGAAAAGCGCTGAGCGTCCCGATGAAGAAGGCGATCAAGTGTATGGCCACGACCGAGCGATTGTTTCGAACCAGCCTGGACGCGCTCTTTGAAGGCAACGTGCATTCTGGTAAGATATTGTGGTCTATTCCTAAAGCACCTCGATAGCGGCAACCACTGACTGTTGGTATGGTGTCGTTGTTCTGCTCTGAATGCCAGTGGTGCTAATCTTTGGTGCGTCGGCGTTCAGTCCGCGAGAAGTCTTCGTGATCGACTTTCGCAATGAGAGCAAATTGTTTAACGGTGGCGATAACTCAAAGCTCCCCAAGGAGAAAGTGATGCGACTATGCGCTCAGAAGCTCATCCGAACGCTCATTGCTACCAGCACGCAGCGTTTTACAAGGTACGAGCTCTGGATTGATCACCACTGACACGACTCAACATGTTATCACCGTCGTGCTCACAAATGGAAATGTTTCTTTGTGACGCTGAAGTGGTCTCACGGTGACGTCGCTGCATATAGCAGCGCTGGCGGAGAAGCGATTGAGTAGGATTCCAGGATTCGTGCCAAAGCAGTCCTTCCGGCTGCGCTTGCCAAAGTCCAAGCACGCGAACAACCGAACGCACCATTTCTGGATCAGCGGCGGCAAAATCCCGCCTTCAAGTCCAGTACCACAAGAAACGCATCTGGTGCCTCAAGATGCGAGACAGAGAGTGACAGAGATGCAGGAGAATGGTGACAACAGAAACCAATTGCACGAGAACCAGGAGCCAGATCCATGGTTTCGTCAAAAGATCCCAGCTCTTGATCCGAACTTGATTTGGTACACGTTCGACAAACCAATTGCTGGGTTCACGGGGGCTCTTTGAAAACTACATCCAAACGCTAAGCAAACAAGCTTGTACTTCTTGGTAAGTCTAGCTCTACATAGATTTTATTGCTCTCTGGTTGTTTGATATCTGACACAAAATGTTCTCCACATCCTTCATAGCGATGGGTGATTGATGTTGGCAGTCGGCGATCCTTGCTTGCTGTCCATAGTCACTCGCGTGAACAGGGAATGGAAACGTGTGGGTTTGTCTAACCTGATTTCGAGATCCGACAACAGAGTTTCGGCATCGTCACTCGAAGACGAGCTCCAAAAATACTTGGTTTGTCTGGGTTTCTGAGATGACCCAGTGCTGAAGCAAAGCTGAGAGCAAGTGAGGCCAGAGTCAAACAATAGACATACAACGAGAAGAGCACGAGGTTCTTTCATAGACGCGGGCTGCAATATGCTGAGTCCCTCGGGTTCAATTTCCTCGTTCGCGTCGCTGGAAGAGCAGATTGCGCATTTGAACTGGCGCAAAGTGTGCAATGAGCGGCAAATCCAGGGAACGCTTCGACTGAGCAAGCAGCTGCAGGAGCGGGACGAGTTTCTTCGAGCAGCAAAGACAGACTCAAAAGAGAAACGCGAGTGGATGCATTCGGTGATCAAGCAGGAGTTCAGCAAGCCGCTGCCAGTCATGGCGCATCAGTATGACGAGCTCACGACGCAGCTCCGAGAAGATGAGAAGAAGGTGCAACTGAGCGCGAAGAAGCACATGACGCAGATCAAGTCGATTCAATCCAAGCTGGACGCGCGAGAAGCGCAGTTGCTGAGAAAGAAGGAGTTTGAGCGCAAGAAGAAGGAGCTTTTCGAGGAATAAGAGAACAGCTTTTGCAAAGGCAAGTCAAGCACCTAGTCAAGCACCTAGCGGAACGTGAGTAGCTCTAAATCAAATATCAAGTTGCTATTCGGAGGAACGAGTCCCGGGAACCCTTTACGTCCGTACGCCTTGTCCGCAGGAATGAAGACCTTGGCGCGTTCTTTCATGCACAGGCGCTCGACGCCTTCGTCAAGGCCCGGGATGACCTGCTCAGCGCCGAGTTTGAACTTGAACGGCTTCTCTCGATCTCGAGACGAGTCGAATTTCTTCCCGTCCTGAAGCTGCAGCAAGATGAAGATGAAGACACGCTGTCACAAGTAAGTACGACAGCTTTTCAGATATGCCGCTCTTGGAGATCACTTACGTATCCCGTATAGTGCACGATCACGGTTTGCCCTTTCTTGGGGTAGTTGATGCCGTCGCCCGCGACAAACACCTCGACCTGGATCTCCCCAATGCGCTAGACGTGACAACACAATTCGCAGTCAGTCAGTGGAAAACTTCGTGGACACGGACTCGAGCGCAAAATGGATCGAGACATCCTGGTCCGTACGGGGTTGGTGATGATAAAATCCTTTGCTTCCATGGCTCCAGCGCGTGCGGAGCTTTGTTTGAAAGAGTGAAAAGAGAAATGGAGACAAGTCAAGCTTTTCACAGAGCGTAACGATTCGAAAGTGCATCCAAAAATACGGCAACGTTCTGAACGACAACAAATAGTATGCAACATTCTCAAAATTATCAGCTAGCAAACAAAGTCACAAGGTGCTAGAGATCCTGGTTCGAGCGCAAGAACATGAGGTCGTTGACAGTCGATGGCGACAGCTGACGGCGCTTCGCGGCCATCGTGCTGCTGCTCGATTCGGACTTGGCGCTTGACGCTGGGACACACAGAATCGAGCGAGCCACGCGCGCAAGGACCGGGAAGGCCGTGCTCCCGATGTGCTTCCACCACGTCAACAGCTGGAACTCATCATCGGATCGCTTGGCTGGATTAACTTCTTTCTTGCTCAGCTCGTACATCGCCAGTCGCTCATTCTTGCTGACCTTGTACTGCATGTACCTCCCGAACTCAGCCGCGACAAGAATGTCCAGGCTCGATGCGGACCTGGCAGCGTTGTCCTCGTCGTCATCGGCATCGTCGTCGTCGTCCGAGTATTGGCTGACCACAATCGATGCGCGTCGTGGCTCAGTGCGCTGCTTCTTTGCCAACGGCAGTAAACAAGCATCTTCGTTCTCTCGAGTCGAAGCCGAAGAGCCAATCGTCTTCATGTACTTCTTGAGCTGCTGGTAACCGGCGTCGATTTGGTGGTCGCTCACGCCGAATTTGTGGAGACGATGCTTCTGGGCCGGATCCAGCAAAGCTGCGACGACGTGGATCGTTTCAGCTTGAAACTTCTCCTCGATGATCGGTTTGATGACGTACTTGAGCGAAGCGATCGATTCCGAATCCGCGGGTCTCTGGACAACGGTGTCTTCATTGAAGACGTCAAGGTGGGCGAGCAGACGGTGGCGCCAGTAGACAACTTCGTGGATCGTGGGGATATTGCACCTCTCCAGCGCCAGTGTCGCCAGCTTGAATTCGTCCAGGAACGCGATCAGCTCACGAAGCAGGTCTTCACCGATACGAGCGATCTGCTCCATCTTATTCTTCTCCATCAGCACGTCGATGATCTCACTGAGCACCTCGTTCACACTCGTCAGGCAACGAAGCAACGAATTCCAGCGACTGGCGTCGTCTTGTTTGAGTGACTTGGACAGACGACGCTGCAGGTCCTCGCTCTTGAAGTACGCGACCAGGTGCTTGCAGTCGTCGATCAGGTTGAAAACCTCCGGCGCTTCGCCAAAGTACTTGTAGGACGGCGTAGTCATGCGTCGACCACTCTGCTGCTGGGGAGTGGACTTGCTGAAAACCGTCGAGAGACAGCTCGCGATCTGGCGGTCGACGCTCGGGTGCCAGTCGTACACCGACCGGATGCCCTCGGCTCCCGCTCTGTTGGCGCTCACGACAATGAACTGCTCCTTGTTGAACCGGTCGAGACCGAACGTCTTGAGGGCTTCGTGGAACTCCTCCTCGAGCACGATCATGGTGTGGCTCGCATTGCGGATCGGTTGGACGTGCAGGGTCCTATCCGCCAGCTCGAACTGGTCGGTGATGTAATGCACAGTGATGGACACGTACGCGATGTCCTTGGCGTCATCCGTCCAGATGTCGAGCGACCAGGCAGCGTAGACGCCGGTCGACAGGTGCGCTTGGAGAGTGCGCTCCAGAGCGACGCGGCCCGCATTGGCGCGCGCCACCGCGTTCTCACGCACTTCGGTCGGCGTGGAGAGCAGATCCTGGACTAGAAGCCGCTTGCCCTTGTACTTGAATGTGATATCAAGCACCGTCTGGATCAGGTGCTTGAATCCCTCACCGTCCACCGCGTCGAACGGCTGCAGGTCCTGAGCGCAGAAGTTGGCCAACACGTCTTTGAGGTCGGGGAACGACGCGGCAGTGACGCGCTTCTTGTCGTCACCATCGCCATTCTTCATCGATGGCAGTTTGCTGCCCTGCGGACGATGCTCGCGGCGGATCACTGGACCGACAGTGGCAGCTGACGCTGGTACTGTTGTTGTTGCACTGACCGCCACTGGACACTTGTGCTGCTTGAGCGTGTTCGTACCACTTGTCGGCAAGAACGACCACACTTTCAGGCACCGCACGCAGGCCACGAACTCAGTGTCTCGGCTGTTCGGTCCCGCTCGGAACGTGACGCGTCTTGCTCCGTTGTCTCCGCGCTCGTGCACAAAATGCATGTGGTTCCACACATCCGAGCGTGTGGACTGCGAGGACGGCGGCCTGAGCACGTACAGGCGCTCACTCTCGTGCGGGACGTCGCGCTCCAGCTCGCTCTGGATGCGCTCCTTCTCCCTCTTGAGCGCCAACTTGAGCGCCATCGCACAGCGAACGGAGGCCTTGAACTTGGGGTTTGCCTTCGACTTTGAATTTCGTTTTCTGGTGCGCGGCAAATCGATTTGGTTCCCCTGTTCTTCGCTCCACCCACCCACCCATGCGAACCCATGGGCTGAAGAAAATGGATTTGGTGTCAACCCAGCTAAGGATGGATGGCAATTCAGTATTACTTTCACTATGTGATTTGGAAATGTGGGTTTGGGTAGTAAAACCCATTGAAACTTTCCGTCTACTCCGACCCAAACCCGTAGGACCCAAGTTGTTTTAGTGGGTGCATGTGGGCTGGGTGCGCAATTTCTGCCGATACCTTTGGAGGTTGGCCCATGAGGGAGGTTCAAGAGGGAGGTCCTCTGACTGCTTCAGCATCATCCACAAGGCCAGCAGTCTACTACTGTTAGTGCTTACTACTGCTGGCTCGACTAAAGCTGAAGGGCCGATGACAAGGCGCGAGCGTCCGTTCTTGCCACCGTCAACATGTCAAAGTAACAAGAGATCGTCTACGAGTATCAAACGAATATTCCATCAACTTTTATCAGTTCGCTAGGTGTCGCCGCAACAAACAAGCCTTTGTCGTTTCCTTCCTATACGAGCCACGCACGCCTGCACAGAATGCATACGTTTACTGTATGTAGGAGACAACCCTTTGCTTCCGTTATGAAAGGAACAAGGCTCACACACACACGTAGTAAGTACACTCACGCTTTTTCGTGCGAAGACTTGGCGCGACCGCGAGCGACTGGTGATGGCACTGGGGCCGGAGATGCAAGCGGCGGCGCAGGCTTGTGGCCCTTTAGAGCCGCCGCGCCTGGGTACAGGATGATCAGCGACGTTTGGATGATGCCCATCGTGAGCGCAAACGTGTTGGGGAGGATCACGAGCGGGTCGCCGAGCATGAGTCCGTAGATCATCCAGACGCCGCCTGCCACGACGTTCATGACCGACATACCGAACGGCAGGCACGATGCGTCTTTGAGGCGCAGGATCGTCTTCACCTGCAGCAATGGGGACGCGGCGGTCAGCACCGACAGGATGTTGCCCGGCACGCCGATGATGAGCGCCGACTCGGCGGGCGAGTGCGACACCGCGAGCGACAGCAGCACGAGGAACACGAGCGAGTACGTTAGCATGCGCGTCGGTTGGGTCTGCATGCCATAAATACAAAGGCAAGACGCTGGTGTTAGCAATTGACAGGTATACATACGCAAATTGAGCTCTTCGTTGAGTTGCATTACTGTACCTTGTCGCCGGCGTGCGTGTAGTACACAAACACGTAGTACGAGCCGAGCACGGAGCCCAGGAGCGCCGTGGCACCCATGACCAAATTCGACGTCACGAACGCGTAGAGTGTGTAGATGACGGACGAGATGAAGTAGAAGAAGAACGGCGCGAACGGGAACTGTAGCGTGCTCTTCGCCTGCTGGATCGTCTTGACCGTTTGCCTGCGTCCGCATACACAGCGTACACACATAGAGAGAGCACAACACGTCAGCGTCACTGTGAATGTGTGCATACAAGCCATTTGATTGTGAACGCGAGCGCAATATTCAGGTCTGTGAGTGTGCACGTTACCAAGGCGACACGGCGAAGACGACGGATGCGCCAGCGGCCACCACGGGCACGGACTTGGTCGCCAGGAAGTACGACATGTACATCATGTTCTCCACCGACTGCCACGACATGCTGCTGATGCTGAGGCTGCGTGGGCTTTGCTGCGTTGGTGTTGGTGGCTGCTGCTCTGGTGACTAATTGCACTGTCTGCTTGCTTGATGGCGTTGTTGCTTTTCGGCAGCTCTTGGTGCATCACTCAATCAACTGCCACATGGCAGCAATTCAGACATTTTTAAATTTTCTGGATCGTTTATGAAAGGGTATGCAATTACAAAGACGATATTCGCGACAGCGTCTACATATGCCTCTGTAAAATGATATCGATGCTTAGAAGGTATCTGAAAAGAGAATCGATTCGGTGAAAAACCGAGTGTTAAATTATTGGCTGTTTCTGGAAGGATACTGAAGAATGAGCGAACGGGTGTCTCATTATTGCTCCACGGCGTCTTCAAACTCGTCCGCGTCCGCCCCCTGCAATTCCTGCACCTCGTCGTGTGACTCAGAGACCAGCTCCACTGTCTTCTCAGCTTCTCGGTGCTCCTCAACCTCCACTAGCGCTTCTGGGAGGTCCCTCGCTGTCTCCAACACTGGTTGCTCCTGCTCAGGGTAGGCGGAATAATCGTATTCGCCCTCCGCTTGCTGCTCGTATCCTCCGTAGTAGTAGTACGAAGCCTCATCGTAATACTCGGATGCGATCGCGTTGTCCACATCGCCACTCGGTAGAGCCTCGTCTATTGGCGCCAGTAGCTGCTGCTCATGGGATTTGAACTCGCCGTCGCGCATGGTGGCCTCCGCGACGGCTTCGGCGGCGATGTTGAGCGCTTCTTTCAATGTATCGACCTCATCTTTGTAGCCCTGCAGCAGCTTCTCGAGTCCGCCGCGCGACTCGTACTCGCGCTTGAGCGACTGCTCCGCGGCCAGCTTCTCCATCTCCAGCTGAAGTGCTTTCTAAAGAGGCGATTGGCAAAGCTCACGTTAGAATTCAATGCCAAGACGTAGTCATCTCATCCTGGAGTTCTTTGGATTGACTCACCAATTGCTCTTCTTCGAGGGCGTCCTTTGTCAAGTCGTGAGCTCGTCTCTCGCGGTCCAGCAGCGTGTTCACCAAGCGAAACACTCGCCAGATGCGCAGTACGCCCAGCAAGCGAAGCGCTGCATGCACAACCATATGTATGAGCTTATAGAGTACATACTGAGCCAAGTAACTCCAATGCCAGATCGTACCTTTCGACTGCGCGTAGATCTCGTAGCCAATAGCCCCAGTGATGACGCTCAGGTCCAGAACGTACCCCAGGTGCGCGAAGAAGCGCTTTCGGAACGCGGTGATGAGCACCGCCATCTCGATGAGGAAGAAGAAGATCGTGAAGCCCGTGAAGGACTCCACGAGTCGCGTCACTATTGACAGCAGCATTGACTGAGGCGATGCCGCAATTGATCCTGTAGCGTCACTGGCATCAATGATTCCCTGCAGCTTTGCGAGCTCCTGGCGGTCGTGCAAGTGGATCTCGAGCGCGGTGCAGCACACGTCGAACGCGATGAGGAACACGATCGCCAGTTGCACTTCGATGGTCTCCAGGAAGTCGCCGACCGCGACCTGCAGATCCAAGTTGCCCGCGATCTTCTGCTGACTCTGCTCCAAGGTATCGTCCTTGGTGAGCGAGTCATTCTTCTCATCGCCCCCAAGGCTCTTGGAGCTCTTCCTGGGTGTCATGGAGCTCCCGTGCTCCACTGAAGTGCTCCGCTGCGGCGTGGTGCTGGTCGCCTTCGTGCTCTCATCACGGATCGCAGTAGCAACTGCGCTAGCGCTCTCATTCGCAGCTCCTCTCTTCTCCACCGCCATGAGCTCTCACTTAATGCTGATCCATCCAATAATGATCGCGAGCTTTTGGCTCGAAAGGTCACGTTGCTTTTATACAGGAAGCTGCACTTTTCCAAAAATATCCCTCTACAAAAGCAATCCGACTCAGACTCAGCACAAGGTCCAACGGACTGATTCTTCTGAGTCCGCACTGAGTTTTCCAGAATGTGCGCCATGAACCCACGCGGTCATCAAGCTCACAAAGGCAATCTGCCAAAGGAAGAAGAAGAGGAAGAAGCGCTTGTGCGTCTGTGTGAATAGGAAGCTAAGAGAGAGAGCCAAAATGCCGGCGGAGCAGTACCTGAGCAAGAAGTACGAGAAGTGGAACAACTTCGTGGTGAGTTTGGATGCGCGCGTCTCTGCAGTGTGTGGTCGTGTCGCTGAGCGTCGTCACACACGTGGCATTATGTCGTTGTTCTCCCGAGTGGCGTCGTGACTGATTTGCATGCTGTGCTACCTGCGTTTTCTGCTCGTGGCGTACGCGGTGCTAGGACTCGGACGATGAGAGCGAGGAAGTGCCGCGTGTGCCGACGCAGTTTGAGGTCACGGGCGATGGTAAGAAGAAACTCCACTCTCTAAAGTGCATTTATATAAGTGCGCTTACCACTAGGATGGATAAAATGTTCATGTAGAGGACATTGTGGTGAGCACCGAGACGCTCGTGAGCGCCAAGCAGGTGGAGAAGATCCGCAAGCTGGACCAGACGAAGAAGGAGGTGTGGCAGGTCGTGGTGCGCAAGCTGCGCGTGTGGTCGGCATCGAGCACCGGCGGCGACGACGGCAGCGACGCGATCCCGTGCCGTCCGTACTGCATCATGGTCAACAACCTCTACCCGCTTGGCCAGGTGGTCACGAAGAAGATCTGCGACCCACCTGAGCAGTACCCGTCGCCGCAGACGATCTTGGACGTGACACTCGCGTGCATGCTCGACCCGCCGTCTTCTACGCCGCAGCACCGCCCCGAGATGATCGCGTTCCCGGACAAGAACTACGTCGGCAAGCTGCGCAAGTCGTACGCGGCGATCGGCATCGAGTGCTCGTTTCTGACCGAGTCGGACGGCATCGACTCCTACGTTCGGTATGTACTCTATCTAGGTTTCGACTGGTACATCTTCGTGGTAACACTCAGGATCTAATTGTTGGCGATGTGTACTTGTAGTGACCTGTCGAACCACCTGATCAAGAAGGACCTGGCGTCTGTAGCGGAAGTGAGTGAACGTTCGGGTATGATCTCTGGCGCGGGTGTCACGCCGGAGATCCTCGGTCTGTTCTACGAAGCCTGCGCGCACTACACGCGTCTCGAGCCGTGGAACGTCCTCGCCGAGCGCCAAGCGATCCAGATCGATGCGCGCGAAGAGATCCGCATTGACAAGCGCCATACGGTCAGTCGCGGCACGATCTTCTCGTCCGTGATCGCAACGCGCGCGGCGGACTCGAACATCCACGGACTGGCGCTCTTCTTCACGCGCGCAGACCTGGAGCGACGCGTGCTGCCCGCGGGGGAGAAACTCGCACACATTGAGAACCCGGAGCTTCGTCGCTGCGGCTTTTGCGACAAGAAAGCGGCAAAGGGGGCGGAGCTCAAGCGGTGCACGCGCTGCAAGTGCACGTTCTACTGCAACGGGGACTGCCAGCGCGCGCACTGGAAGGACCACAAGATCAACTGCATCGCCCCGGGTGCTGCGCCAGCAGCGGACACGAAGCAGATCCAGTGGGGTGCTAAGGAAATTTCGATCCTCTTTGGCTCCATGACGTCCGTGCCGTTCGACGACCTCGACGCGATCGACAAGCACGGCTTCAAGATCGCCAAGTACAACAACGAGCCGTACTACCCGTCGGCGGTGGTGTTCAAGCAGGGCGAGCCGGAGATCCCCGACGTGACCAGCCTGCTGTGGCTCACGCGAGCGCTCGTGGCGCAGATTGAGCTCCTCGAGAAGCACCCGCTGTTCATGCAGAGCAGCCTCGCGGACGTGCTGGGCCTGGACGGCACCACGGACGCCAGCGACAATGGCGAGCAGAAGAAGATCGAGATCTCGGGCAAGACCCTGGGCTTTGACGACCACCTTGTCGTGAAGAACAGCACGGTGCTGACAATGTCGGACGTCGAGAAGATCCGCGGCATCGTGGAGAAGCAGAAGGCGGCGGCTGCCGAGGAGAAGAAGAAGACAACTGAGGAAGGTAAAGATGATGACGAGCAGGTTGAGGGTGGCGAAGACAAGGCGTGCACTGTCATGTAACTACTGTAGGTGTTCGTGGTACGCTGCGGTGACGAATGGTGAATAACAAATGCTTCTGTGTGGTTGTTGTGTGGTCTGAACATCGTTGTGCTTGAGAAAGCCCGGGCTTCGAGCTGAGTACTGCCTGCGTGATCCTTGAGTCCTGTTGTGAGGTTTGCTGGATGCCGCTCAAGTCAAGTCTTGAGAAAGCAGTGTGTCACTGCGAAAATTTGCTTTCGATGTTACAAAAATGCTCTGGGTCGTCCTGAATTCCACGAGCCCAATAAATAAAATCGATCCTACTCGACCGACTGACAGATTTCTACTTGGTCACTCACTCACTCACTTACTAGTATTGCTAACACTGTCATCACACAGACGTTCACGCGCCGACTTGGTGCTCAAAGAACGGACTGAACACGATCGCCATGAAGAGGATCGTGTCGATGCGGTCCAGGATGCCCCCACCAAGCACCAGATACTCGCCCGTGACTGGGATCTTGGCGATCTTCTTGAGACTCAGCAGGAAGAGCTTGCAGACCTGGCTGAGCACCACCGCTGCCGCTGTGAGGCCCGCGACCAGCGACGTCTCCATGTGGAACTCCACGTACTCCGAGACCACAAACGTCGCTGCGACGCCGCCGAGCAGCGCGCCGAGCAGCTTCTCGATGTTCTGACGCGACGACACGCGCTTCGCGATCGGGTGGTTCCACGGAAAGTCGATGAACTTGAGGAAGCGCTCCATGAAGAACGAGCCGAGCTCCGAGCTCCACACGATCACGAAGAACGCGATGAGCGCGTAGTTCTTGTGGCTCTCGTCCTGCTCTTCTTCTCCGCTGTCGCTACTATTGTTACTGGTGCTGCTGCTGCCGTGATAACTCATAACCGAGCGAGAGAAGTAGCCGAGCACGGTCGCGGCGCAGCTCACGTAGAGTAGTCCCGTGATGTCCAGCAGCACCATCACAGCCGACTCCATCGGCTCTTTGCTCGTGAACACCCTGCTGATCAACAGCAGCGACGCCGTGAGCAGCGCGATCGAGAACGGCTCGAGCGTCAGCGGCTCGTTCATCACGATGTCGCGGTCTTCGTGGTCGGCGTCTTCCGTGTCGTTGAGCGTCATGATGACGTTGAGCGCCGCGATGAAGTAGAATCCGTACCGGAGCAGCAGCGCAAACCCGTCGGGCAGGTTCGGCGCCAGTGACGCGCAGAAGACCGCGAGGAACACGCTCATGACGCTGAACGCCATCGGGGACTCCTCTAAGCCCGGAATGAGGCACACTGCGACCGTGACGCCTGCACACGCAAGCCCCAACAACAGCGCTGTCACCACTTTGCGTCCCTGCAGCAGTCGTTCTGCTAATGGCGTGACCGCGCACGTCTCCAAGTCCACCGAGTAGCTCATGATCTGCGCGTAGATGTCCTTCGACGTCTGCTTCTGGTGCAGCTTGAACGGCAGAAACAGCCGCAGCCGCACGCGGTACGCCAGCCACGCGTACTCGAAGCTCGTGAGCGCCACGAAGAAGCTGTACACGTACGGGAGCGCTCTGTTGTCCGAGTAGTACGCTGCGAGCACGACCGCGATCGGCACGGCGAGCAGCACGAGCGTGTGGACGCACACCTGCGCGATCTGCGCCCAGCTCATCGGCTCCTGCGACGCGTGCGGGTTCTCCCACCACGACTGCTTCTCGTCGCCTTCGCCGTCGTCGCCATCGCCACTGCCATGCCCACTATTCCCGCCGCCGCCTCGACGCTCGCTCTGCCGCAGCATCACGATCGACGAGGGCCGGATGTACGAGAGCCCGAGGCCATTGTCACCGCTATTACCGCCACTCGAGTCGCGCCGCCCCGCCGTCGTGCTCGTGTTGAGCGCGAACACCGCGCCGTTGCTGCCGCTGCTGTCGTCCAGCACGAACATCGCAGCGTCGTCGCCTCTCGCCATCACCTGCGTCTTGTCTTGTCACCTCTTCTGGTTCCTGCCGTTGAACACCTGCTCTGCCTAATATCCACCGCTGTGCTTGTGCGTCTTGTCTTCACTGCAGCAGTCTGCTCTGTTGGGTTCGGCTCGTAAAAGCGCGTGTGTGGGTACCAAATATTCAATCCGCTCTCTTTGCCCTTGTCTTCTATGGAAATGAGTCCAACAGCAACCAGCCCAATTGCAAAAAGACTCAATGATCAGCGCCTATCTAAATACCAGCTGACGCAGGAGGAAAGGAAAGTGAAGGCGGGTGGTGTGGTGCTGTGGGAGATATCGCTCTCTGTGCGCATGAACTGCTGTTATTGTTGTGTGAAGAAGGGAACGTGTGTGTGTGTGCTCGTAGAGGCCGAGACGCATAAGACCAGCTGGCTTGTCTAGAAAAAGGTTCTTTTGCTATTTGAAGCGTCGGTCAAAATGAAATTCCAGCTAATCGCGTGCAGCCGAGCCTCAAAAGTAATCGGTTCTGGGAAAACAGATGGTGGTGTCAATCAATGAGCTTCGGTTACAAGAGCATTTTCTTTCTCATCCGAGTTCTGGTGCTGCAAACTGGAACTCTCTTTAAAGCAGATGACACTTTGGATGACATTTACATGCAGCATCCGGGAGCAGGTCCCACGCTGACACAGGAATCCGCACACTCGCAGTGTCACAACAAAACGATTGGACTCTGAGATCGGCTCTGATGCAGGGATAACCGTTCCGAAGGACCACTGCTTGCTCAATTGCGGCTTTGACAGTTGCTCTGGCGCGCGAACCCCACGTATGTCAATGGTAAACACCTCGACATCGCTGCGGAAGTCAACAACACGCGCGGTCCGACTAGGCGAAATTCGACACCACAAAAGCATCCGAACACCTCTCGCGAAAAAGGATCACTCGATTCCCCCACAGCTCGCGACAACAGTCTTCAGAGTACATACAGCCGTTCGGAATCATCATTCATCGTCTCCAGCGTTCACCTTAACACAGAGACAAATACTTCAACACCTTTGTACTATAATGCGTCATCTTTGGGGTTGATGCTATTCTTTTCGAGAAGCGTATCATGAGAACTCGTGATCACGAAGGTGAACAACAAGGAAGCCAAAGTCAATTATACTTAATACTTACTACAAGACATCTGAAAGCCGCGATCTTTGCGTCGCTTGATTCTTACAGCCATCCGAACCAGGAAGTCGTAACAGCCTCTGGTTCTGGGATCGGCTCTGGCGCTGGCGCTGGAACGAACGCTTTCAAGGACGAGAGCAGCGACCACGCTGGCTGCGGCTCGGGAACTGGTTCAGGGGCTGGCGTGAGCTTCAGGTTGAGGTTCAGATCCCAGAACGAGAAGCGCGGGATCCACGGCTTCACTGGGTTGTTCGCGTTCTCGTCCTGGATGACCATGATGGCCCAGAGCAGCACTAGGATGACCCAGCACAGCAGCACGATGATCCACACCTGGGCTCCGACCTTCGACGCTTTACTGGATCGTGAGGAACCTGAATTAGAGGATAACGCCGATGATGATGACGCCGACGATGATGACACGACCTCGACGTCGGCAGCCTCAATCAGCGCCTGGATGAGGTCCTTCGTGGTCTGCTGGACCGCCAGGAGATCTGCGAATCGGTGGAACACCTTGAGCGCGTCGTCAAACTCTGCTTTGTTCAGCGGCACCTGGCGTGCAACCTTGTTGCGTATCTCGACGCTCTGCTTCACGGTCGCGCGCAGGTCGCCGTGGAAGTCCAGGTCGTCAATGTACTTGTACCAGTTCTGGTCAGCGAACTGGAGGTACGAGACAAAGTCCGCGGTCGCCGACAGCGAGTTCATCTTGGAATCCAGGAGCGCGGTCACCTGGCGGTCGATCTCGCTGTACTTTGCGGACGACATGGCGTTGCGCATCGGCATACCTTTGAGCACGTGCTCGCGCACGCACACGCGCACAAAGCGCTTGAGCTCTGGGTGCAGCGCGCTCATGACGCCCTGGAGGCAGCCGGCGGCGGCGTGCTGCTGGGTCGAGAGCCACGGGTCATCGCTGCCGACGGTGCTGCTGGCGCTCCGGGTGTACGGCTTGGCCATCTTCGCTTGCTGCTACTGGGTTGCTTGCTGGGAAGGAGAGTGTGGAGCTTCTGGCTGATTGATTGATTGACTGGTGATTGGTGGCGTGGGCGAACAGATCCGCACGCGTGTTGCTTGAACCCTGGTGGAATGTGCTTCTGGTGAACATGCCATCCATGAGCATTTATCTGCGACGTGTGTTGTCTTACAAATTGTATGCTTGACTGATGACCATGTGTGGAAGTTATCCATTTGAGCCCCTTGAGAAATCCCACTCACTTTTTTGGCGCGCTTTTACATTCGATATTGGATAAATACCGGTATACAAACCGGTATGCTACCGGTTTTAAATGTGACTGACTCAGAAGCGCAAATAGTGAAATGGCTACACAATGAATGGACGTGGTCGTTTGAGGGTTTTGATACGAACCAGATCGCATCCGTGAATGGAACAGCTCAACTTTGAGTCTTTCTCTGCAGCAGGAAATGAGCCTCGAGATGTGCGAAACAAGTGAATCCGAGTGCTGTTTCTACTGCGTGCTGGTTTTCAGCTTTTGACTTGAGGTGGGTGGGTGCAACAAGACGATGTCTTGGAAGTGAGCGAGTAGATCATTCGTTTGCCACTCACGTCCTCACTGGCGTGTATCGAGTTTGGGTTCGGTGTATCCGCTACGAACACGTTTTTAATGGCGAGCTCGATCAGCGCAAACCCACCAGCTCTGCGAATCGTGAACTGAAATACATGATGCCACCCAACACCCTGGACGACGTTGCGTAAGCGTGTTCCAATGTGGAGCTCCAGGATCTGAGTCTCTTGCACTCGAACCACCGCTATTATGAGATTCGTTGACGGGGTTCTTCAGTCGACGTCCGAGTCAATTACGAGCACTCACGATCGACTGGAAGCTCTGCAACGCACGATATAGACCCTAGTGAGCGGAGACCATAGCCTGCACAGCCAGCCAATCACGGCGCTGGAAGTGCTCCATACTTGCAGGTTCACGATCTAGCAGAGTACTTTCCGAAGTTCGCGTCTTTCGAACACGCGCTGCGCGCGAACAAGCATCTCGTGCAGCTTTGTCTAAGTGCGACCGCCTGTGCGATGCGAACCCCATCGTTGGCGTCTCGAGAGCCTCGGCTGCATGCTTTCAACGGCAAAGATATGACGCTTTTCGAGCCATTGAAGCCGCGGCTGGCGTTCCTCAGTGTCGCCTATAGTCACGCGGCCCGACAGGTTCGAAGAAGACCCACTCGCCAGATGGATGTGACTTTGGTCGTCTTTGGGATTTGCGATCCTGCGAGTGCGCGGCAAAGTGAGGATCCGTCACCTCTCACCTTCATTTTGAGTGCAGCAAACACAGGGTCAAAGGCTCTGGCTAGATCTGAAATTGATCTCCATTGCTGCCAAGTAGAATACAGCATGAACAAGCGATGACACCAAGCTGTGGTACACATCACCGCTTGCAGTAGGGCAAACACGACGGCCAACCATCATGCCTATGTACTCTCAAAAGCATCTCTCCAGCAGAAAAAGCTGAGTCATTGCTGTTGAAGTTGCACTCAGTGGTGATCGATTGCAGCAACCACGCGTCTTGTCACGTGCACACTGAGGCAGAAGGATAGAGAGAGAGTACCGTGTGCATGGATTGGACTGCATATTCGATGCGTGTTCGAGAAGCACATTCGAGAAGTCGAGCATTCCAGAATACTCAGTTGTGAAGACCAAGTGTAGAGAACAAGAGTGATGCTGTTTGTAGAGACTTAACCACGAATACACTTCTCTATTTACCAACAACTGCACAAGTGTGAACAATTGCTCGCGGGTCTTTTACGCCAAGTCCACAGAACTGGGAGAATTCAACTCAGATTCAAGATGCCGACCAAGGACGAAACTGACACACCAACGACAACTGCCGCGGCTTGAAAGCACGGAAAAATAATCCCAGGTGTGCTCAAACGCGGTATTAGTTTGCGGATATTCACCAGGCTACCTACCACGCATTAAACGTTTAACAGAGCTCCACCAACACAATCGCTGCTATTGTATAATCAGAGGCACGCTTTTGCAATCCCTAAAGTGAACTTCACTATGTACACTATGAGAATTCACTACTGTAGATGCCACAATGGATGGACCAATCTATGAATGTTGTCTGGTGGTTTAGCGCGACAACAGAAGGGGAGCATTCGATGAGCGGGCTGACGCTGGCGATGACTTCGCGGGGTCATTCCTCAAGGCCAAAGAGGAGGAGGAGCATTTGCCGCGATGATGCTCAGAACGAAAACCTCAACAACAAAAGCCACCAATCGGTCACAAAAGGACCATCTGGCTTGCGAGCGCTAGTGTTTCCAGACGCTCGTCGTGCTGCTGGATCAGTTGCTTGAGTTCTTCCGCAGACGCGACGAGATTGTCGAGCATCGTGTCGCTGTTGCGGTCGTACCTTTGAGGCGTCATGGCAGTTTTCTGCCACCTGGCGAGCTCGAGAAGCTTCTCCAATGACGACAGCGCGTCTCTCCGATGCCATTCGACCACTTTACGCATCTGGTCGAGTTTGACACTCTCTTCGCCCCCTCGCTGTCTCTGCATCTGGAGTGAAGAGCGGATCGCGTTCAGCTGGCTAGTATCTTGGCCCATTCGCTCGTTTTGTGCCTCGATTGCTCTCTTGATCCAGCCCAAGCGCGCAGTGTCGCTTTGGATTGTCTGCATTAGACCCGTTTGCTCCGTCTGCTTCTTCTCGAACGAGTTCACTGACTCCTGGAGTGCTTCGAGCCCCCGCAAGGCGCTTTCCCAGTCGGCGCTCTTCTGGTTGAGTGCTCGGATCTTCTGCTTGGTGGTCAGCTGCGCGCCGATGAGCACCGCCAAGTCGCTCAGCGTATCGAAGCACTCGCCGGATTCCGCAGCGCTCATGCTCGCTTGATGCGCGATCTAGTTGCACCAAGCCGTCGCCTTCACGACCAACAGGCGCAGCTCAGGCGCGTAGATGCCAGCGCCCCTCTCAAAGTAGAGCTTCCAGTACTGGTCGACGAATTTCAACCCCGTGGCGAAGTCAAACTCGGCCGTGCCGTTGACGATCGAGCCTATGGTTACGACCACCGCGGCTTCCTCGGGGGTTTGCTGCAGCACCAGTTTCTTCTTCTTCTTCTTCTTGGGCGTCGAGGTAGGCGACGGGGACGTCTCCGGCTCGACGTACTTTGCCACGCAGCGCTTGATAAACTTGCGCAGATCTGGCACCAGCAGGCTCATGATCGACGTCGCTCGCCCCGCTGCCTCATGGGGGTCGTAGCTGGCGGGGATCTCCATTCCTCAGCTAACGAAGCCGCTCGTGAACCTCCCGGACCTCCCCAGTCCTTGTGCGGAACTCTGACCGAAATGGGAATAAAGTGGACAGTGAGAAACGCAGAGCGAGTGTAGCAGATAGCACTCGCAAACTCTCCACTGCAGACAGCCAATCAGTACCTGATATCTCAAATGAATCAGGCCCGAATCATTGGTATTATTATGGGTACTTGTGCACAGATTGACTTCGTCCTCAAAGTCCCAAGGTGTTCCCAGACACTCAGTCGCCCAAAACTTGCCCAGCTGCTCTCTGAATTTAACAGCGTCTTCGATATTATTGCGGCCTGGACGACCCACTTCTACTGGTAGTTTGCATCGTTCTGTTCGGGCACGTGATACTACGCTATCCAGAGAAACCTGACCAATCTTCAGACTTCGTGTGTTTGGAGAAGTCGCACATTAACGACCTCGTCATTGCCACCTCGCAATGTTAATGAAGCCGTGAGCGTTCTGTGTACTTGACCTGAGCGGTTGATCGTGCTGGTAGCTTTCGACTCAAAATCTATTGTGTTGCAGCGTCCATAAGAACTCTCACAAAGTTAAACGGTTGTTCAGCGTTGGTTCGGCCAACAACATTTCTCAGCTTCTATCCAGTTTTTAGTACTGCTGCCTGTTGCCGAAGTTTGGTTGTGTTTCATAAGTACAAAGCAAGTGGACAGAATCGTTCGTTAGGCAAAAAAAATGGTCTGAAGCTTATTTGTGATGACGCCTATCTCTACTACTACTAGTATTCACTTGAGCAACAGCAGCTGAGCAAGCCCATCATGAGGAAAAAGCTCAGGGTCCCTCCAATGATATGAAAGCTGTACGTCCACAGCGCCTGAGCGACGCTGACACCAGCCCAGAAGATCAGCATGACAATGTCGAGTAGGCTGACTGCCCAAGACTGCAGCACTAAGAACGCCCAGCTTACGGCCCAGTAGATGCCCATGAAGAAAGCTATGACGGTACCCATCGTCAAGGCGGAGGCTGCGACCCCCAACAGATTTTCAAACACGGTCCAGAGGAACCGCCCTAGGGATCGGATCGTATCAACGAACTCGTGCTCCTGTGGATGACGAACTTGGTGATGAACCTCTTTCGCTGCTTGCGCGAACAAGAACAACCGGAACTCCAACTTGGCTTGCTCAGCTTGGCTCACCAGATCTCGGAGCGCGCGGGAAATTGTCTCCAGTTGGCCCACCGTTTGCTCGGACTGGTTCACCAGACTTCGACGAGTGTGCGACTCTTTGTGCACGTTGTCCGAAAGGTACTCGAGGATTTTTTCTTGCTGACCGGTAGACTCCACGAGCACCTCCACTAAGTGGTTCAGTTGCCTCCAACTTAGCCGAGAAAACTGGCCACTCTCGATCCGCTCGAGTTGCTCGCACACCGTACCGAAACACAGCTTCTCTGCGCGTATATGCGTCTCGATCGTCTGGTGCATCTCCCTCATTTTGGCGCCACCGTCGTCTTCAGTTTGTCCTGATTGCGTCGTCGAAACCTCACTGAGTGAGTGCAGAAGTGCTGCCATGCCACGTGAAGACGCGCTTTCTTCGATCACGCTCTTCTTGGAGAGCAAAGCTCGGATCTTTTGCTTTGTCGTGGGATCGGCACACACGAGCACAACCAAGTCACTCACTGTCTCGGCAAAGTCGCTGAAGTCTTCGCAGCTCATGGTCACTTGATGCGCGACCCTGTTGCGCCACAGCAACCCACTCGCAACGGACCGACGAACGTCCGACCCGAAGATGCCGACGAGTTGCTCAAAGTAGCGTTGCCAGTGCTGATCGATGAACTTCAAGCAGGCAGCGTAGTCAAACTCAATGCTGTCGTTGAGGATGCAGTTCACAGTCACCGCTTGCGGTTGCGGTGGGAGCTTGTCCCTCTCGGACTTGACCAGGGGCGACGCCGCCGCATCTATCTCGAGGCGCTTCATCACAGAACACTTGATAAACGCGCGCAGATCTGGCACCAGCAGACTCATGACTGAAGTTGCTCGCCCCGCTGCTTCGTGCGTGTCGTATCCGCTGACGCTCTGCATTTGTTTCGGTCAACAGTAGTCACTCTCTAGCGTTTTTCAGACCTCTTGAAGCACTTGAGTGAAGCGCCTATCGAAAGGACAAACAGAGCGGAATGAAACGAGCTAGAGACTCTACCCACTTGCATGCTGCGTTTGCCCACAGTACACTGTTCTGGCAGACTATACCGCTGCAAGGACCATTTGGCTGCGCGTTCAATGATTGGTCAAGCCAGTATTCTGAGCCACTAGCTCAGAACCTACCAAGCGGACCCCAGTCCCAGTGTAATGGTATCCTCCAAATAGCCGCTCGGACTTCGAAGGACTCGTTCACAACACGTGGAGTTTTCTTGTCCGTCGAGGTGGGACTACAATGCATGCATCGGAAGAAGTGTTGTTTTCATATAAACTACCTCCTCAGTGCTCAGTTGGAAGGTTGCGAACCCGCACCCTTCGTCGCACTCGTGGGACCGCAAACTCCAATACAATAGCGACTAGCGTCACGTCCAGCTGGCGAGTTGCTCCCCGGATGTGCCGTGGCGCATGGCTGTACACAACGCTCAGGAACGCCAGTCGCTGTCTCAATACCTCGAACCGCGTCAGGTCCTCGCCGTTGTACACCAGTAGTCGAGACGGCGACATCTGGATATCCTGATTGCCTACACTCACCCAGAGTTGCTCGATAGGCTTGTTCGCTCGCAGTAGGTTCTCGAGCGGTTTCGACTTTGCATGATACTCCTCAACGTCGCTGATATTGCAGGTGTGGAGGATGTTTAGTGCTGCAACTGCCTGGGTCTTGTGATCGCGCTTCGCCAGCGCCTCGACCAGTGCTTCGATGTTGCAGAGCTTCCAGTCCAGTGTGAGCGACCGCAGTTGGCTCGAGCCTCGAGAGAAGAACCGCACAATAGAGTCACGCGAGAGCGAGGGGCTGGAATACCCATCGACTAGCTCAAGCTGCTGAACGTTCGGACATGATTGCGCGATGTCGTCGAGGACTGTGGGGGACATCTCGTCGACAACGAGTCGGAGTGTCGTGAGGTTCGCACCGATTGAGCTCAGCATCAGCACTACTTTTGTGGGTGGGGGGACCTCGCATCCGAACTCGAAGCTCAAGAGTGGAGACCTGAGAGGCAAGTCAATACCCCATTCACTGACTTCCAAGACGTCGTCCTGCCGCACCCAGCCAAACCCATGGCCTGGGACCAGCACGCAGTAGAAACGACACTCGGGTTCACTTGTTTCGCACATCTCGCGGCTCATATCACACTGTAGCGTGATCCAAATCGGCTCTTGCTCGTCCCTCGAGGCTCGAAGCAGCGCGCCTCCTTTCACGCGGACGATCTGGGACTTGTCTTCGGCAAACGGGATGGAACTGGTCGCAGATGCAAACATGAAGCTCAAATTCTTCCTTTTCCCACGTTGATAGCTCTGCCGTTCGTTTTCCAGCGCTCAGCTTGGGCACCTGGAGTGAAGTACCACGCGTCCCAAGAACGGTCGCGAACCATTCCAGCTTAGCTTCGTCGATTATTTCCCAGTCTTTCAAGCAAAGTGGGTCAAGGAATGGATGAATGCGCTTTCAGGAGATCTTAAAATTCGCTGTTTCGCTTCGCTTCGTTTCTCTGTTGAACGCCATGACACGGCGCATCAGCTCGTATTGGAACGCGAGCAAATCTGCGACTTGTCCACCCTGTGAACTCGAGATACGAAGCGTGAGCTGAAATCCTTTGCTGCGTACGAGCTGTTCTGAAGGAAGCAGGCGGTCAAACTCATCCATCGTATTTGTCAAAGCAAGTTTCGTCCATCACGCGACCCCAGAAAACGCGGTTCTCGATCCCTCCAAAGCCATGGCAGCAAGCGATCGCGCGCCACATCGTGAGCGTCTCTCGCAGAATATTTCAGACATCGATATTTAAAGCGGGGGTAGGTTGCTGGAAGTCGCAGTCGCCGAATTCGAGGCGCACGCGAATGCGGGTTGGACGCACAGATCGTGTAGCTCCCAGATATATTCAGATGGTTCACGCGCGAAAGCCGTTGCCCCCAGAAGACCGTGATCTCTTGTACCTCTGCTTCATTTTGCAACAGCCCACGTGATAAACAAGACGCTGAAGTTTCGATTGTAGTTACCGACTACGTCGACTTTGTGTCGAGTGCGTTCATACACAGTTGAGTTGCTCTGCGAAAGGGCGAGCCAACCAACTACCTTATTGGCCTCGTCAAACCCCATCACACCACACACTAAAACGCAACCAACTGCGTAGCAAATACGATGCACCCCACGTCATTTCCGTCGCATCCAGTGGGAGGTTTGTATTGCACTTCCACTGTTAAATAACGCACTTCAAGTCCCAAAGCGTCAACCTCTGTCTGTGGTTCTCTTTGCGCTTCGTGGGAATCTCCAGAAAGCGCTTGATGTGTTCTCTCCGGCGTGAGCGATCGTACATGGCTGTGGGATCGAGAAAAGAACCTCGTTAGGGAATCGCTCGACAACGTTATCAAGGATTCTTGGTCTCGAGTTCCAAACTGAGTCCAGTCAAGTTGTCCCGAGATCAGCAGGTCAAAAGTCGTTTCAGCATCAAAGTCGGGACCGCACTCGAGCGTAGTGAGCGAAGACGTCAGTGGCAAATCGACAATCCACTTCGTGACTTCCAACACATCGTCTCGTCGCACCCAGCCAAACCCAAAGCCCGGAACTAGCACGCAGAAGAAGCAGCACCCGTCGTCGCTCGGCTCACGCATCTCAAAGCTCATTTCATTCGGCCAAAAGACTCCAGGTTGGTCTAGGTCGTCCCAATCAAACCGAATCCGAGCACTTTTCTTCACGCGAGCAATCTGGAGCTTGTTCTGGATAAACGAGCAGCCTTGATTCCCAGCAGAGGCACTCGCAGTTTAGTCATCCTGCCGTACTTCAGACGCTTTGCAACCGTCAAGCTCTGCCAGCTTTGTCGTTGATAACAACTCCAGCGGATTTGCTTGAAAATGGTTTCTCTGCAACTGTGATCTCCTTCGCAGTTGAGCAGCGACCGCTTTCGTCAGCTTGTGCCTTTTGTCTTGGGGGTGGAAAAGTGCGTACCTGATCCACGTAGCTTCAAACGCGAATAGGTCCCACAAGGGGTCTTCGTATTCGAAATTGATAGTCAGCTCAAGCGCTTGGGTTGTTTGCGTGTACGGAAGCGCAGGGCAGAGCACGACAAAGCTCTGCTGGCCGGTTAATCCGTACATCAGCGTCAAGGATATCAGCATTGGCATTGGCAGTGATCGCTTAGCGTTTTGCAGCGGTCGCACCCGAGGCAAGGGTGCCGTCAAAGGCTGCTTCAAACGAGCACGTGGTGGGTGAATTTGCCGAACAGCTCCGGGTGATCATACACTCCCGCGCATTTTGCGAGCTTGGATACGCGGAGGGGAAGTCTGCCGAGAGTGGACGTGAGCCTTGACACTTGCTGTGCCGACGTCACGGCCAAGTCTTTCAAGTCAAGCTTCTGGAGCTCGAGCTGCGGGAACTTTACACCTCTGCTTTCGCGAATCGGTATGAGTGGTATTTTCTCTACAAGCGACGCCAACGCTTTCGAAACTCCATGGAAAGTATCGTAGTAGAGCATCGCTTGTAGCTCCAGCTTCACTTGAATAGGCGTCAGCCTTTTGGTTCGCGATCGGTCGAGAAAAAGTTCAATCTGACCCCATGTCGACTTGGAATCCGCACTTTCAGATGCTTCAGTTGGCGTTGTTAAAAGCTCCAACCTGATGCAAAAACTCGCTTTGCAAGGCAAGCAACTCTGTGACCCGTCGATTCTCCTCCGTGGAGCTGGAGATGCGGGACGCCAAGTGAAAACCTTGCGTGTATTCGTGGTTCTCGTGCGCAGGAAACTCAAGGTCAAAGATTTCGTTTGTGCGGTCCACAGGAATTGCTTTCGCAACTCTGTCCCAGAACGCGAGGTTCTCCGTTCCACCAAACCCTCGGCAACACGCGAGCGCACGCCAAAGCGCGAGGGTTTCTCGCAGAGTACTCCGCATCTCGTCAGTCATTCGTGTCGCCAGCGGTGCTTCGTCATCGACAGTGAATCGAATGCGAAAGCTGCTGTACGCAGGTACCAAGAGCGCATCTCGAACGTAGAGCTCCAGATTCGCCGCACGAGTGAGGCGACGCCCCAGTCAATTGCGATCGCCAGTGCGTCTTCTTCAAAGAGGCTGCTTCGAGGCGTCATTTGCGTGGCTTGTGCCTTCAGTTTTCCGTTAGGCTGCGTTTGTAGCTTGCAAGAAAGATCTAGGAGTGAAAGCTGGCGACAACAGTGAAGTTGCGGTTGACCCTGCGCATTGAGAGTAGTATTTTTGCCAAGTGGTGGGTTTTGACCTTCGAGCGATATCGGTAATCTCTCCAAGAAAACGTGAAATGGATTTGTCAATGTCACTCAGAACCAAAAGTGCACTCGACGAAGTTAGGATTAGTGAGCTGGTGATCGTGGAATGTTGGCATCTAGCACAAAGCAATAAGGCAGCTGTGGCTGAGATATCGGCACAAAAACTCGGTTACCTTCACAAGTTGAAGTGTCAGTTCGCTGGTTGGCTTACGTAACTCGAGACGCGAACGAGGGACTCCATTGGGGCTGTCTGCATCGACTTCGTCAGCAACTATAGCTGCCGAATAGGGTCAGCTGGACGCGCTCCCAGTTTTGTTTTTCCGCGTGCTCAAGCGACATTGAAATGAAAAAACCGGAGGCAGAGCAGCAAAATGGTCGTCTGTGGGGTCTCGATTCTCGATGTGAAGTCAGCTCACAAGTTTCCATAACTCACCTTTATATTCCTAGCACGCCGCCACTTACATTCAATACATCGGTTTCCCGATTCGAAAGTCCACGCCGTAGAGATGCTCCAAGTACAGCGTGCGCCTTGCCGGACAGAGCACTTCAAAGTCGGCAAACTTGCACGGAATGAGCGGGTACACGTAGTACTTGGGGATGGCGAAGAACTTGGCGTATTCGGTCACGTGCACGCAGTAGGCGCACTTGATCCAGCTGCAGGACGGCGTCGTGCTGAGCATCTCGACGTCGTTCACGGTCGACTCGGAGAACACGAACACGTCGACGTAGAACCCTCGCGTGGTCTCGACGAACCGCACGGGGATGTTCCAGTCCCGATCAGGACCGAGGTTCACCTCGCTCTCGAGCACCTGGAGCTCATACGATGACGTTGGGAACTTGATCACGTTGTCGCGGAGATACCTGTAGCCTTCCATCGTGATGCCAATGTCTGCGTCCGTGTCCCAGGGGATCACGCTCTGCGTGCGGAACTGGCCGAGCAGCGTGCCGCTGTCGAGCCAGTAGTCGATATCCTGCTCGTTCAGCGCTCTCGTGAGCGTCTTGACGAGCGCAGTGATCCGCTGCGTTCGCTCGGCAACGGAGATACACGCGCTTGGGTCGAAATACTTGTCGTCAAAGTGCGAGAAATCCAACGTGACGCATTTCTTGATCGCGCCGAAGCCGTCGCCGCGAAGTAGATTGCCTTCGAAGCGCAGCGACGAGTACGAGTTGGCGCTCAGCATAATCATGAGCAGCAGGAGCGCGAGGCTCGTGGCGCTCACAGCCACTGCCGCGAAGAGCAGTGGCCGCGTCTGACGCAGCAGAAGCAGCTTGCGTCGCGCTTCACGCCTCATGATTTCGTCAATCACCTTGTATCGTTGTCCGATTGGCACCAATTTTTGTCTTTTCAATCAGAATCCAACAAATATGTTATGTGATTGGCTAAAATTTACTCTAGAGTATACTCATAGGTTGATAATGAACTGACCATCACTCCGGTTTGGCGTTGCTTTTGCGGGTTGCCTTCTCAGAAAAGGAAAGAAGCCATTGACGGAAGGAAAGAAGCGAGAGAGCGCCATGGGGCAGCAGCAGCCGCAGGCGATGGCGACGACAGCGGCGCGGGACGCCGACAGACGTGCGCAGTGCCTCAAGGATCTCCAGCAGGTGCTCCTCCCAGAGCTGCAGCAGTTCGTCCAGCGGTCCCTGGTGCAGAGCAGGCAGTGCGACGACGACGACGAGATTTGCGAGGTCGCTGCAACAACGGTGACCGAAATGCCTGGAGACGACGTGTTCGCGTGTCTGGAGTGCATTCGAGACAACTGGAGCGCGCATTTCCAAGTTGCTGGATGTGATGCGCAAGTGCTGGTGCTCGTGGCCAAGGCGCTAGCATGTCAAAGCGATGACAGCAAGTGCGATGCTTTGTTCAAAGTGTTCACGGCACTTGTGGGCTTGATTGGCGCGCGTGAAGAAGTGCGAGTGCAGTTCCAAGCTCTCGCAAGTGATTTTGCGCCGGTAGGAGCAAACGGCGCAGCTGCGGGCAGTAAAGAAGGCGGGAGCAGTGGCAAAGCCGATTGGCTGCATCATGAAGACCAGGACGGCGACAACGGATGGGAGTTCATCGCCTCGTCGACAAAACATGGCAAAATCGATTCACAAACTGTCATTCAGCGGAGAGCTATGGCCGGTTACGCTGTTGCGCAACGGAGTGTGGCAGCTCATGAGCTTGTGGAGCAAGCGAAAGCTTTCTTCACTGAAGGTTTGGAAGAACGAGCATTCGAGACGATTCGCCGAGCAGTGACGCTGTGGAGACGGTTAACCATCGATCAGGCGTTCCTAGATGAGCTCATCCAAGTTGCAGAAGACCGCATTATGAAGTCAAAGAGCAACAACGCGGATGCATGCTTTGTGTTTGCGATCCGCGACGACTGCACCTCGAAATCACTAGCAGGAGCCGATTCCTACAGTGAAGCAATGGCGTTTTGGCGCCAATGTGTCGATGTACATCCAGAGGTAGCCATTTTCCAGTACTGGCTTGCCCTTCACCTGTTCGAGGCCAGCAGTTTTGGTGATGCGCTGATTTACGTCGACAAGGCGTTAGAGCTGGAGCTGAATCCGCGGTGGCTGTATCTCCGAGCATGCTGTTTGACCAAGATGCCTTCCTTCACTCTTGGGAAGCGAGTTGACGCGTTCCAGCTGTTCATTGCGAGGAATCCTCCGGACGAAGAGCATGTGCCTCATGCATATTACGCGCTCGCGCTGCTGTACCTCGGGCAAGGCGAGTACGTGCTCGCGAAACGCTATCAAGCCTTAGCGCAGATCGCAGAGCGTCTGCCGATTCGGTTTCCAAGTTTTGGTATCATCGAAGACGATTTCCATCCGAAGAAAATGCTCAGAGTAGCATTCAGTGCCCCGCTGTACCTGCTATCGATCAAGCAGCAGCTTGAATGCGTCGAAACGAGCGAGCTGGAATGCGAGTGCTGCCAGGAGTGGATGGGCTTGTTGTCGTTGTTGAAGCATAAAATGAAGTCGTGTGCGCAGCGGCATGTTGGCTGTCTACTCTGTGGGATGGCGATGAAGCCAGAGATGCTACTCACACACCAAGAGCAAGATCATGCGCCTAGCTGACGCTGGACGTAACTATGAACGACGCATCCAAACCTCAGTGTGAATTAAGGTAGTGTTGTGATGAATCCTGAAGAATGTGAACGTTTATTAACAAATTTCAGTGCCTGTACTAGGGCTAGAATCGCACGCTGACTTCAGAAAGATGCTAGTCTTTCAGAAGCAACTTACTTCAGTGAGTTCAGATATCCGCCCTCTCTCGCCAGCTCGTAGAACACGCCTCCGACATTCGTCTGCACTAGCGACTTTGGCGCATCGAACTCCACCACCTTCCCGTCGTCCAGCACCAAGATGCGGTCGCTCTCCAGCACCGTCGCCAACCGATGCGCGATCGTCAACACCGTCGCGTCCGCGAACTCGCACGCGATCATCGACTGC
>JAASFI010000315.1:0-34548 GCA_023333705.1 Globisporangium viniferum
AAAGTAGCCTTCAGCTTCTTATAACCCGTTCAACACGATGCATCTGTTCTTTTGCTCATACCTCTCATCGTTTTTTCGCAAGACCGAAAAATAGATCGGTTTGGAGAGGGTGCGGAGACTTTTTACAGCCACAGTACTTAGTACGCACATAATGGATGACACTCGGCAATAACAAGCAATTGCTCACTCTCTCGTTCACGCGCAATACCGGTATTTCAAAAGAAAACTCATCTCTCTGTCTCGAAAGTAAACAAATACATTTATAAATTTAACCTCATAATATTATGGTACCGTTACATTTTTGTTCAGGCGTGAACAGCATGTTTTCACAACATGGAATCCTTCACTCCCAGAAAATTCCTCCAGTTGTCCTAATACACTAGTCAAAGTTTAATCACTCGAGGCAATTTGAGAAACCGTACACACCCATTTCTACGTTTCTCAAAGAAAAACGACCACTCGAGTGCCTCACTGGATGTATCCTCCACATCACAATCCTCGCTCACTTTTGTTGCCTTTCTTCGCCAGCAAGTTGCCGCCCTTGTTGGACTCGTTTGGTGAACCAATGAAACGAGATGGCGAACCTCGATTTGCTCTGAAGCAAATCAAATGAAAAGCCGACACCGACCATACAGTTTTCTATACGTCAGAGGATTAACACATAGATTAATTAGCTCAAATGGTCGTACTCATCATTTCAACCAGGTTTGTAGGATCTACAAGTTGAGACGTCGGAAAATATACCGCAGCAGAATGGAGTTGCTGATCTCGCACGAGTCGTCGAGACTCGCTATCTCCGTAAAGCATCGTAGTCAAGTGGAAAGCAACAACAGCTATAGGGTTTGTACTTACAAAGCCTACAAACATGATCGCTGCAAATGTGGAGGTGAGTGCACCAGTGAGCGAGCGCATGTTTGCTCCTGGTTAACAAAATGTGGCGCATCTAATTTTCAAGATAAGGGTCAGAAAAACCTTGCCTATCGTCAATTTTCGGTGGAGGTCGCAGGTTGTGATCGAGTGAGAGAAACTACAGTACAACTGAGTGCACTTTTGGGTTTGGTTCATACTTCAACCGCACTGCATACCTGTATACTTTAGGATGCAACTTTCATTCAGCGCAGCTCTCTACGTCCACGGAGGAGCGAGGCTTTGGATGGGATCCTCTAGTCAGGCCACTCTGGTTGCTGTGGCCGACGTGAAAGGGTACTGTATATCCTAATGTACTTTGTTGATCTCAGTTCTTATCCTAACAGTATCACCAGCCAAGTCGCCGACAGAAGAGAGATGTAGCCCTGTTCTAGCGCCAAATAAGCTCATCATATTTTTTTTGCGACCATGTAAATCAAAGACAATCAAAGATATCCAATCCAACTTCAAAATCACCAAATCTGCTAGCCTCAATAGGCAGTGATCGTTCGGCCATTAAGAGGCTGCACGGGTCGCGCGGTGTGTCCGTCGTTGGCCGCTGTGAGCTTCTTCATGGAGACCATAAACTTGTCAAAGTCCGCTGGAGAGACCTGCACGGGGGTCTGGATGACCCACCAGTCGACGATCTCGCTGCACGCGGGGGTCGTGAGGCTGCCGGCGTAGTTGAACACTTTGCCCTTGGCAGCCGCGGCCGCGAGCACCTTCGAGTACGAGTGGCTATTTGGATAATGACAGAACAGCACAGAGAATACAGTTAGAATTGAGATACCCACAACATACACAGAGAAACACATGAATGTGGGTACGTACAGCTTGAGGTTGGCGGGAGTGTCCTCAGTCACGTTGCCGAGCGACTTCCAAACGCTGGCGACCCACGGGTCGGTCTCCACGTTCTCCTTCTTCTCGAGAAAGAGTCCGACCACGAGCAGCGCGCTGCCGCCTCCCGCAGAGTGCACAAAGTGCGCCTCGCCGTCGAAAGCCTTGCCATTCAGCGTGTGCTCGGACGGCGCATGCATGTGGAACTGCGCCAGCGAGTACACTTTGTCGCTCTTGGTCACCGTGCAGGATCCGCCCTGCACGCTGCCCTTGTACGACTCCTCGGTTTGGTTGAGCTGGAAGTCGTGACACTTGCCCTTGAAGAAGAGAACCGGTCGTGGCGCCGCGCTCTCCACGGTGGGTGTGATGTCGATCGGCGACTGGCGCTTGCCGTCGCAGTTAGCGTTCTTCTCCCCCCACTGCGCAGGACCATACATCTCGGGGTCGTTTTCCTTGTAGCCCCAAGACTTCTCGCCCTCGGTGGTGGCAACGCCGCCGTCTGCGTGCACTGAGACGATGCTGACGGCAGAGAGGAGGCTGGAGACAGCAAGTGCGAGCGACAGGAGCTTCATTGCGGTGGCAGTGCGGAGCTTCTAGGTAGTAGTGATGCTGCTGGTGGTTGCTCGTTGCTGCTGCTGGGAGGCGAATTGGAAAGTGAGAGGCTGGTACAGGTTGGCGCGTGCCTGCCTCATGGTCATAGTGTCCGTGGCAAAATAAATCAGTGGATCCATTGGGTGCGAAGGCTGGATGAGATGTCGGATACTATAGAGCCCAGCGGAGTGGAGAGGGTCCACAGATTCAACACGCGAAGGACTTTGCACGTCAGTCACTTTATGTGAGGAGACGATGGAATTACACTTGGTTTTTGTTTGTATGATAACGCGAAAGTCTCAGCGTATCAGTCGATGGGTACACTGGGCATAATCAACTCAAGTGTCAGCACAAAACCTTGAGAAAGGGACCCACTTGAGACGAGGTTTAATGGCACTGATAACAAAAAAGTATCCAGCTGACACCCACACACCAGATTTCCTGATTTTTTCTGCTGCTGACAGTGAAACCTCCCTATGTACATGGGTTTTCCATGCATACAGTGTTTGTGCATGCGTGGAGGGTTTTCTATAAAATTATCGAGTATATAAAACGCAGTATGAAATGCCGATACATTGCACGGGTCGACTCAACAAGAATTTAGAAATGCACCCATCTGATTTAAATGTAGTAACATGCAATGAACTAAATTGATAGACGATCGCTGGGAGGTGCGACCGGCTTGTCGAAGAACTTGCTCGCCAGCTCCCTTAGGCACTCTTTTAGCTTTGGTTGCTTCATACGTCTACATGTAATCTCACTCTCTGCGCGTCTCCGCTCCTCTGTAGCTGGCGAGTTCATCAAACCCCAGAGGAGTCAGCCAATTTAATCTCTCATTCATCTTGCGCACCTAAGAGGATGAGGTGGGTTTTTTCAACTAGAAGGCAGCGAGAGACTGAGTTTGTTGTACCGATCGCCAATCCTGCGGAAAGAGGATCGGCAAGCTTATCAATCATTTTGATCAAGGATGGGGACTGAATATGAGTGACCACAGGCGTGAGGTCGTTTCGTAGCGACTCGTATTCATTCTTTGAACCGTTTGATCGGGTTGCTTTTGTGCTTTAAAACCATTTGCTTTGATAATTTGTGGGCATTAGTCTTGGATTATGTATGGTTATGTTTGTAAACAAACGATTATATTAGAAGAAAAGTTGGAAGAGAGCAAAATCCATGCACCAAGCATCCATGCACCAAGCATCCATGCATGCATGGAGGATGCATATGTGAAGGTCTGACTAAAGCAATGAAACCAAGCTGCTGCTCGTGAAATGATTCACCTGTATGCTATTTGCTACGTGCCAAATCTACAACCCCTTCGCAGTCAAGGCTGCGGCCCTCGTGCAAGTTTTGCACCTCCACAGTCAGAGTGTTTCGACCTGCCTCGTTACTCGCGCGACCCGGTGGCTGGTGTTAAAGTAGATAGACTGACTAAAAGTCTCACACTGTGTGTTCAAGACTTGTTTTGTGCAAAGGATTCGTTTATTTACAAAATATAGAGCTGCAAAAATTCCCCATTCTACAATGTATCTCAGCTTCCATTTGCCGAGATGGTGGCGACAGGGCCATTCCAGTACTCGAACGCGCCACAACTTTAGTAGATCGTGATGGTGCGGTCGTTGAGCGGCTGCACTGGTCGCGCACTGCGGCCTGCGTCCGTCGCCGGGAGCTTCTTCAGCAGGCTCTGGAATTTCTCAAAATCCGTCGGTGACACCTGCACTGGCTGCTGGAGCACCCACCAGTCGACGATCTCGCTGCACACTGGGGTGGTGAGGCTGCCCGGGTAGTTGAACACATGGCCCTTGGACGCCGCAGCCGAGAGCAGCGAGGAGTATGAACCACTGCAAAAACATAAGCGCACAGCTTGATTAGATTTCAAGTCGCCCATGAAAAAAAAAGGTGTCATGGGGCTACGTACAACTTGGCGTCAAGAGAGGAGGTCGGGGTGACGTTGCTTAGTGCGTCCCAGACGCTCGTGAACCACGGGTTTGTCTTGACACCATCCTTCTTCTCGAGGAAGAGTCCGACCACCGCTAGACCGCTGCCGTCCGCGTTCTGGTGAACAAAGTGCGCCTCGCCGTCGTACGCCTTGCCGTTTAGCGTGTGCTCCGAAGGCGCGTGGATGTGGAACTGCACCATCGAGTACGGCTTGCCACCGGCGCTCATCGTGCAGGTGCCTGAGTTACCAAGAAGAAGAAGATCCGAATAAGATTTATGCTCATACCAAATAACAGACATGCAAGAATATGTGCTAGGATGACGACTTACCGTTCTGGACAGCACCCTTGAATGCGTCCGCACTCTCCGTGAGCTTGTAGTCCGAGCACTCGCCCGCGAACGATAACGGCGCAGTCTGCTTGGCGGTCTCGTCACCGCATGAGGTCTTCAGAGTGATGTCGACCGGCGACTGGCGCGGACCGGCGCACGTCGGGTACTGCTTTCCCCACTGAGAAGGTCCGTACATGGAGGAGTCGTTTTCCTTGTAGCCGTAGGACTTCTCGCCCTCTCCACCGGTAGCTCCGTCAGCGGCGACAGGGTTGAACACAGCGGCGGCAACGAGAGCAGCGATCGCAACGGCGGACGAGAAGAGCTTCATGGTAGGCTATTGGCTTGAGGTAGGTTGGTTGCTTGTGGCGGGTGGTGTGGCTAATTGCTGGCTGAGCGCAAATGTGGAAATGAGTAGCAAGAGAGACCCTGGGACTTTCCTCGTTCGCTCTCAACCTGTGGCTGAACGAGCCATACAAAGCCTTTCGACAGGCAGAGTTGGTGGGAATACGGAACGCTGCTGCGGCGTGTTGCATGGCCATGAATCGGCTGCTGGTCGTCGGAAGGAGACTTTCCCCTCCTGAGCCTTACGACGACGGACTTCAACAGCTCGTCTGACTGGATATTTGGCTCGTCTGACTGGATATTTGGCTCGTCTACGTACGATCAACTGGAGATTACCATCTGCGGATGGGAAAACCAGATGTATCACGTTTCAGAGTGGTTGAGCACTTGTGTGTGTGTACTGGAATGTGCTCACCATCCGGTCAACTTCGCAAGGGTACTAATTAACAGAGTACCGGAGACCTCGGATTAATTGAAACAACCCAAGTGAAAGAGACGGTGGTCTGGACATCACATGGGGAGAAACTTGAAGAACTCGCTTTATGTTCGCTACCTCGTTCCCCCTTTCCGACCCCCATTTGGTGCCCCTGCATATACAGTAGTTTGTCTCTCCATTTAATAGAGTCGCAATGGAACTCGCTGCTGTCCTAAGAATCCCGTCACCTCATGCGCACTTTTGTAGTCAGCGGACACCACTTGCCAGCAGTACCTGCAGTCGACAACTGGGATGGATATGCTGGAGGCGCGACAAAACAATAGTCTGAGCGAAAAACTTCATGTCGACGCCAAACGTATCTGCGTGTCCAAATGCTACGAAATGATAGTTGTGCGGTGGTAACTCTGCAATGCGCAATCGAAAGGAAAGTTGCATTCAACAACTCGTTTCCTGCTGACTGGTTGTAATGTTGAAGTTATCGAAGGAACGTTGCTGCAAAGCAAAGCCCTTTACAACCCTGAAAAGATCGCCGCACACGTACAATACGTGTGTGTGTGCGTGTGCGCACCCGCAAGCGAGACATGAATCAAAGTTTCCAATCCTCCCATTCTGCCCGACCAGAACTTGTCGTTGAGCCTCGATTGCGGATTTCACCCTTGAAAGATTGTAATCAGCTAGGCGAAGGTGGAGATCTCAAACATTCTAAAATCGGAGTGTACCAACAAAGTCTTGGTTTGCTGGACATTCATTCAGGTGTGGCTTCGTCCAGTATCTGGAAGGATATTCTTCCCGGCGCGAGGCAAACCACTTCATCGGTTGTCTTCAGTTACTCTGAGTCTGACTGCAGTCCTATCAAACCTTTCCGATTGTTTTTACCGAAGGCCAACGCTTTGACAAGCATGATAAAAATCGCTTGTCAAAGATCGAGCCTGAGAGGATTAGGAGCTTGAAATGATGAAGCGAGAAGCATGCAAACTCGACCCAGCCGAACGTTGAACGACTTCAAACTCAGAATCGCAAAAGCATAAACGACCCAGCGGAAGTGTTAAACAAGGAAACGAGAAACTGGCAAAATCAAGTTCGACTTGGTCGGATTGCGCAGTGGGTCCTCCCATGCGCAAGAGTGCAGAGATCTGTAATGCGCATTTGTTGACATGAAGGTATCATTCAGCCAACTCCAGCTCTTGAAAGCTTCAGGCAGCACTGAAGCTTTCAAGGGCTGGAGTTGGCTGAATGCAGCAATGATCAGTAGAACGCTTGCTCAAAGTACATATCAGATCCAAAGAAGACATTTGCTCCAACTAGCACAGTTGTTCGCCAGAAATCCTCAAGGCAAACCAAGCCCCAAGGATCGATTGGCGATTGCCAATCTCTGCCAGTGCAGTGGCGTTGGGTCGGTTGCCCATCTTCACTGTTAACAGCCTTTGCTCTGGGGGATGAAGATTCGATTTCGAGTTCCGACTGGTGCAAAGACAGGATTGCATCCCCATCCTTGGGAGCTGTCGTTGTCGTACCTTCGACTAATCGAGTGACTGACTGCTTGGGGTGAACGGACAGTTGCATTCACAGTCAGTTCTGTGAGTCCAACGTGTGGGCGCCAAGTGCGTCGCAACGCAACAATCACTTGTAGGTGGAAGGCTGAATCCAGATCACAATCGCTATGCGGATTGATTATAGTCAAGACTTTAGACTATTCCCACTCGATTGGCATAATCGCACAGTCGCTTGATCCCTATCAACCGGAAAAAAATCTTCGGATTACCACAGGTTATGGAAGTAAACAGCTCTGCCCTCTCTACCAGCAGCATGGTTGGTTCTTCACTTCACCGCACCTACAGTTCCTAATAAACTGCATTATTAAAACTGGGAACTCAGTCATCGCCGTATCTGCCAGAGTTAGTAGGTGGTGAACGTCCGTCCGTTGAGCGCCTGCGTTGGACGCGCGTTGCGGCCGAGCTCCGTGATCTCGATCTTCTCCAGGTACGCGTACAGCCGAACCAGATCGACGGTCGAGATCGTCAGCGGCGACGAGAGCACCCACCAGTCCACGACTTCGTCGCAGCCTGGGGTCGTCAGGCTACCCGGGTAGTTGTACACCTGGCCGAGCTTCAGATGCGAGTTGATCAGCGACGAGTACGACGGCCTGGTGAGCGTGACAGAGAACAACACGGGTTAGCAGGTACTGTACCCTCGTATCACATAGGAACTCACTTCACGAGGACGACAGCACGTACAACTTGATCGCGTCTGGGTTCGTCGCGTTCGTGTGGTGGAGCCCGTCGAGCACTTGGGTGACAAACGGGTCGGTCTTTCCGAGAAGCTTCTGCTCCAGGAACACGCCGACCACGGCGATGTTGCCCTCGGCGTTCTTGTGCACGAAGTGGAGCTCACCGTCGCGCGCCTTACCGTCCAGGTGGTGCTCTGACGGCGCGTGCACGTGGAACTGGGCAAAAGGGTACGCGACCGAGTTGGCGTTGACCGTGCATGAGCCTGTCAATCATGAAAAGTGAAGAGGTCAGTAGCGGATTTTCTATACGAAAGACCCGAGCAAAGTGATCTACGAGACCAACGTACCGTTCTGGACCTCCAGCTTGTAGGCTTCGGTCGTCTGCTTGACCGAAAAGTCCGCGCACTCGCCGCTGAAGACCAACGGCGCGGTCTTGCCGCAGCTGCTGCCGCTCTTGATGTCGACGGGCGACTGGCGCTGGCCGTTGCACGTCGGGTACTCGAGCCCCCACTCGGACGGGCTTAGGTAATGCGCGTTGTGGTGCTTGTAGCTCCACTCGCGGGTCTCGGCGGCGAGCGCTGGCGTAGCGAGGCAGAGCGAGGCGAGCAGGAGAGAGAAGAGCTTCATGGCTGGCTGGTCGTGCTGCTGTTGAGGTACTGGCTGGCTGGTTGGTATCCTGATAGGGCGAATTGGAAAGTGAGGCTATCCGTTGATCGGCAGCAGTCAAGCAAGCCCTCGCATCAGTTGACGCCCAGGAGCGGAAGGAACGAAGGGAGTTGAGTCAGTTCGGATGATCCGTTCGGAGCTACGCAGGAAGGTCCGCCCTGCTCAGCGAGTCAGACAGGAATCACGCAACGGACCGTGAGTCACGGTTTGTTGAGGCTGGGCGCAGCATCATCTCTCGTTTAGCAACATCAATTTCAACAGTGCGTTAATTATACAAACGAAGAAAACTGGTGAGGTCAATATACAGGGGTATCAAAAAATACAGGTTGTCAATGTGTCAAATCGTAAACCCTGTGCCTGGCTCTGGATACTTCAAGCACTTGGTTGCTGGCGTACACTTTGGCTCCATGCCATAATTGGTAATCAACGAACCCCTTCCCTTCGTGGTGACCATACAGATCGTAGGCATCTTACAGTAAGTAGCCAAGGCGGCGCTTTGATGGACGGCTCACCAACCACCTGCCGGTGTTCGCCTATTAGAACGCGAATAGCACGAAGCTGAAGCTTCGCTTCCGAAGTGCTAGCCGTGCCTTCAACATCCGCCGTCGCTCTCTTTTTTTTCGGCTGGTCGGGCAATAGTGAGTCGATTGCTTTGGCACTGGTTCTGGATGAAGAGCCCCAAGTTCCCCCAGCGAAGGATCCTGAAGGATTAAGAAGGCAGCAGGCAGTCACTGGCTGCTCTGTGTTACTATATTGCTCCTAACAGTTGATGGGACTGAAACGGCCGACTTCTGTGTTTGTTTGACAGAAGATCGCCCGACAGTCTCCTTTTGATCGAAATAGGCTCAACCAACCGCCGAGTGGCGACGTTAATGAACGGGAAAGGCAACGAGGAAGTGCTTGCAAAATCCTTAAGCTGCTTTTGCGTTTAGTGTCCCGCGTTGGGACACGGGGCGATGGACGATCAGTTCCGTTGTGTAGTTGACTGGCGCAGAATTAGCTACAATAGTTGGTTGTGAGTTGCGAGTCTGCGGCGACTCTTCTCAGACGCAAAGTGTCCTTCACGAGGTACTTGCTCGCTGCACAGGATCGAGCCTCTTAAAACAACAACCAAGGAGCCTCGACCCGATCGGCGTGGAAGATTTGGAGTCCTCGGTCGGTTGCGCGAAACGGGAGGAGGTCACGCTCGCTCGTTGTCTCGACGATCGCCAGCGCCCGCCGTCACTTCTGGGGACAAGGGGGCGTGTCCAGGGATGTTGCGAATAGAGGAAAGCGGGAGCCACTGTCGGTCGAATACCAGTCGACGCGTGCGCAAGCCAACGAGGGATCATCGCTCATGCAAACAGGAGGAAGGAGGAACAGTAGTCAGCACGAGGCTGTGTTTCGATCGCATGAGTCAGACCAGCGGTCGCTGGCACAAATAGGTGTCGCTGGCACAAATAGTATGTGTGAGCAGATCTTATATTGAAAATTAGTATTTGGCGACGCATCGCGAAGCCTCCGCCATAATCATTTTTGAGCGGTCTGGTCTTGGCTTCCGGCGCCCGAAAGTGTCTAAATCTGCGGATGGTGTCGAGCCACAATCACGACGAAGGATCGCGGCGGCTATTCTTAATAGGAAACAGCCTCCTCGCAGTCGCTTCGAAAGCGCAAGAGAAGGAGAAGACGCGAAACCACTCGCTCGCATTTACCTTCCAGGATCCTTAGTAGTAGCCCCACAAATAAATCTTAGGAAAAACACTCGACTCACAGTTGTGAGTCTAAGACTGGAAATAGCTCAATATGCCCAGAGCGGCCGGCCGTTGGGAAGCGACGAAGAATTCCGGAGTTACTGAGTAACTCGTCGCTTCTCAGCGGCCACTCGAGAATTTTATACCCCTTGCAACGCGCCTCGGCTGATTGCCCTGGCCGTGTGATGGCGGCGGCGTGCTGACCATCGAGCCTCGTTGGAATTGATACCCTCTCGGTTCAGATAGGAAACCAGCAGTCTCCACGTTGGAGGCGGGGCGACTTCTCTCCACCCACACAGCAGCGATCTTTGATCTCTCTTGATACGGGGTGATAGATCACAACAGACGCGAAACGGCCCAACCGCTTGTGCGCGAAAGGGCTCCAAAGCTCTTGCAAACTACTAAAGCGAAACGCCGCGCGCTCGTTTTTTTTAAAAGCTGTGTGGCTCGGAATAGGAATAGCCTCTGGCTGGCTGGACGGGGACTGGGAAGTCTTGATGGCTGGCCTCCTCCTCGTGCCGTCGCCCCTGCTCAGTCTGCTCCTCTCTTACTTTCCAATCTTCGTCCACTCTCTCGCCTCTTGCCGCCGCCCCCGCCGTTGCCGCCCTCATTCGCTTCTCCGCATTTTGTGCCACCACGTCGCCGCTCCAGACTCCCTCCGCAGCCCCCACTCCCCACACGCGCCTTCCACATGCTCCGCTATGCAGACTACATCGACTCGGCGTCCAACCTCTACGAGGTGCCGCGTCCACCACGACGAGGCTCGCACCGACCGGAAGCGCCAGCATGGGCAACGAAACACTGGACAAACGTCTCGCCGCCGCCCGGTCTGAACGGCGATCGGTTGTCTTTGTCACCACCACCTCCATCGCTTCGCGAGGCTTTAGTCACCCCTTTGCCTTCGGACTTCTCTCTTTTCGGGAAGAGACCAGCGATGACGACGGCACAGGAAACAGCGAGACTCGTGAACAAGAACCGCAGCAGTGCGTTAACTCGTGGCTCTTTCGTGTCACGTAGCGACTGGGAGCGAAACCAGACGTCCCGCGAACTCGCATTGCCACAGCTCTCTCGGAGCGCTCGTGGTCGAAGCACCGATATACTACCCGGCAATGGATATGACGACAGGTACCTGTCCCAGAAGACCAGCGGTTCCACCGCCACCAACAAGATCAAGCAAGAGTTCCTCCCGCTCCGACGCAGCTTTGATGCCTGTGAGAGCGCCCGACGTGCAGCTTGTACCTCTGTCGCTCCGTCCGCAACTCTGGCGGAACTGGTGGACCAGCTGAACACACGCAAGGGTGGTCGCTTCTCCCCGAGCATTCTGGAGAGCTACGCCAAGACGATCCCGCTCTCGGCGTCCTGCCAGACCGTGCAGAAGCGCTGCATGTACCCGGACTGCACCAAGATCTCGGTCAGCCGCGGACTCTGTCGCGGCCACGGCGGCGGACGGCGCTGCCACTTTCTCGGCTGCGCCAAGAGCGCGCAGAGCCGCAGCAACTTTTGTTGGGCTCACGGCGGCGGCCAGCGCTGCGACGTGCCCAACTGCATGCGCTCGCGCAAGACCAAGCGCTTCTGTGTCGCTCACATCCAGTTTGAGAGCCTCGTGGCGGTTGGGCAAAGCACGCAGGATTCGACCAACGACAACAACAGCGGTATGAGCTCAATCCCCAAGATATTCTACGAGTATAACGGCGAAGGCGAAGGGCGGAATAGTCGCCACACACAGCCGCAAGGAGTTCCACCACAGTTGTCCTGCAAGCAGCAGGCGCCGGTTGCGACGCAGCGGCGCTACCTGCCGAGTCTCGGCCAGGCGCTGAGCTCTGCGTCCCGCTCGCCCCCGAACCTCCCGGGCAACTTTGGCAGACATGACGGCGTGTGTGCTCGCGCGGACTGACTGGCCAGCCAATTGCGCCAAGTCCAGCCGCCTAGCCCCCCACAGGCTGGCTGCATTCATCGGATGGACTGCGTCCCATAGCTTTTGATGCGAACGTACGCAGTCTGTACTCAGTAGTTGGCTCTTCCATTCGTATCATATAATACGCTTTGCCTCTGGCTTCCCACTAATTAATCATGAGCTCCACCAACGAACGAATGGTTTCTGTGTGAGTCCACAAAATGAAAATTAAAATGACGAATAACAGAGGCGTTTCGTGGTCCAAACAAGTTGAAGCTGCCATTGTACTCTAGTCTTCTAAATATATGCGCACATATAGATTTGAGGGCCAGAAACATATAGAAAAGGTACCATGGGTAACATTACCCACTGGGTTCGCATGGGTGACCATGGGCAGCCTTTTTGCACCCGTTAACAAAGAAGTCTACTAATTTCGATACATTTACTAATAAAGTAGTAGACTTCTTTGTTAACGGGTGCAAATGAATGCCCATACGCACCCGTTTGATATCGACCCAGATTCACCCACACGGACGCGCCAAAACAAACCAGATTCAAATAATTCGAAACAAGCCGCTCTCACTGACTTCTGCTCTCAAGACGAGCAGCTCCGCTGATGTATGGACCTCCAGCCACCAAGGGGCATGCAGGTTGCCGTCGTTCCTCAGTTCTGAGGAAAAGTTTCGAGCAGCGTGGCATCTGTTCAAGAGAGAGAAAGAGAGCAGCACTCGGTCGTGACCTGACTGACCCCGTGCGGGGGTCCTTTTGTTCAAGCAAACCTACCGCCTCGCTCCCAAAGTGTACACGAAGTTCATCACAAGCACGCAAAAAAATCATTCTCTATACTGTCACAGCATTGCACTGCAGCCAGGCGACTTCGAGCGTCCAGGTTTGCTTTCCCCACTGAAATTCGCTCTGGTTTCCTTTTCGATTGCAGTCTTCTTCAGTCCTTCGGTCCTCGCAGATCGATCTGGGGGATGGGATGGGCGAACTCTGAACAACCAACGCGAGCGCTGGCGAGTGAGCGAGGCTGAGAAGTTCATTCACCCACGCACACACGCAATCCTCTTGCCGTGAACATGTCGCAAGAGCCGCAAGAGCACACTCTCGTGGGCCCTTTCTCGTCGATCCGCCGCGCGCCCGGCGCTAGAAGAACAAATCCATTCTTGTCTCGAGTCGCTCGGCTTTCGCTTGAGTCTCGCGCGTGCGTCCTTTGACCACAAGCTCTCGTTCCGATCGCGCCAAATCTCCCCCAAATCTCACATACACAACAACACACACGTCACTCTATTTCTCCTCATTCGCACGCAATTTCGCCATGGAACTGTCCAGCTCAGCTTCTTCTCGATACTCTCTTTCTCTCTCTGGACTCGTGCTACTACTCTCTTTCTTTTTCTCTCCACACCCCTCAGCGAGACGAGAAAGGCTTCGGGAGCTCAAAGTTGAACTGCTGCACTTGTTTTCTCTGCATTGCCACCACCACTTGCTGCTGCTGTGGAAACACGTCGGGCGACGGGAACGGGCGCTTGAGCGCGTCGTTGAGGCTCGGCAGTTGGAGCGCGAGCTTGGCGCGGCTACTCGTCGTCTTCGCTGTCTTCTTGTCTGCCGTCTGCTGCTGAAGTTGCTGTACGCCCGACGATGCGACGGATCGTTTCTCGGCGGAATTAGTGAGCGTCATGTCCACATCCGACGCCACGGTCGACGACGCCGGACCCTCCATGCTCTCGTCCGAATCTGCCGCCAAGGACACGCTGGCCTCCATCTCCACGTGGTCCACGCAGTAGTGCTTGGTCTTGCGGCTGCGTCGGCAGTTGGGCGCCTCGCAGCGCTTGCCGCCGCCGTGGGCCCAGCAGTACGGACTCCGGCTCTGCGCGCACTTGGTGCAGCCCGTGAACTGGCAGCGCCGTCCACCACCGTGGCCGCGACAGAGTCCCTTACTCACTGCGATCTTCCCACAGTCTTCAAACGAGCAGCGCTTGGCGCCGCAGCCCGTGAGCAGCGCCTTGGCGAGCGACGGCGCGGGCGTCGAACGATGTCGTTTCTTACCGTAACCTGACGACGACAGCGAGCCTCCGGGATTCCTAGGCGGTGAGCGCAGGCGCGGCTCGGATGACACCGACCAGTTCGAGTTGGAGTTGGTCGGACTGGGCGTGCCGCGCGACTCGGCGTACAGTGATGGCGGCATGCCAGAGAACGAGGCGGATTTCGGGGTACCGAACACTGGGTCCTGGATCACGAGGTTGATTCTGCGCAGGCTGGAGGCACTGGTACTGGTATTGGCGGTAGCGGTGACTGGCGACGTGTCCGCAGAATAGGAACTGGTCAGCGCCTGCACGGGCGAGAACGAGTGGCCAAACGACGTGTTGGACGTCGTGGTCGTGGACGCGAACGAAATCGAGATCGGCGGAGGCGGCGCCACGTGGTCAAAGTTGGCTTTGCGCGGGATGTGCTGCAGCAGCGCGCCGTCCTCGCCCGTGGCCCCAGAGCCCGTGCTGCTGGCGAACGAGCTACGACTGTTGTTCGCCGAGTTGCCGGCGCTGCTTGCGCTGCCGTCGAACCACTTGCCCATGGTGCGGAAGAGCTTCTCGCGCGCGTCCTGGGTCGGCGGCGCTCCCGTGAGGAACGGATGACTGGTGGTGTTGTTGCTACTGGTACTCTGGTTGCTAATACTGTTGTTGCTGGTCATGATGTTGCTGTGGGGCCCGACGTTCTCCTTCTGGCGCCGCAGCGTGTTCTCCGCGACGCTCGTAGCGTGCAGCAGCGGGAACGAGCGCGCAAAGTTCATGGCTTCGTGTACGGCCTGAGGGGGGACGTCGCTCAGTCCTCCTCCTACTGCCGGTGCTGCTGGTCGTACTGCTGGGACCGGAGGGGCCACTGGCGACCGGTCGTTCAGGTGGAACGCGTGCAGCTGCGCCGTGAACGCGCCCGTGACGTCCAGCGGCTGGTTCTGGTACGGACGCTGCTGGCTGGTGCTGCTGCTGGAGTTCTGGACACTGTGTCTAGCGCTCATACTGCTATCGGTGAGCTGCTGGTGATCCCGTCGCTGCTGCTGGTGCTGGTAGTCAAAACTGGCCGCATGCTCGTTATTCTCGCGTCGTCGCCGCCACTCCTCTGCTTGTTGTTGTTGTTGCTGCTGTTGTAACTGTAACTCTTGTTGTTGTTGTTGTCGCAATACTTGTTGTTGCTGTTGCTGAGGATGAACTTGTTGCTGCTGCTGCGTGGCGTTCCAGGCCATGGCGCGCGGGAAGAGGCGGTGGCGCAGCAGCAGTGCGGCCTGCGCGTCCGCGTCGCCGTACAAGTGGCGCCGGCTCTTCTCTGCCATGCTGGCGCGCGCTGCTGCGGCCGCCGCGGAGGAGGATGAGTTGTTCGCGTTGCTGGGGAACTCCATGTGTGGCGCTTGCTGGTCGTGTGTGTACCTTGTGCTGGGCTTGCGCAGGTCTTGATTGATGTGTGTGTGTGTGTGTGTGTGTGTGACCTTCCCTCCCACGCACAAATGGCGCAATGAGCGAACGAACGCGGCGCACTCACTGCACGTGTGCTGCTTGTTTGTTGTGTGTTGTTTTGACTTGTTCGTGTGCGCGCTTGCACCAAAAAAGCTGGGACACGCAGAGCCGACGAAATAGAACCGGTGTCCTTATAACGAGGGTATATATAAATATTTTTTCTATCTAAACTGTCATTTTACTTCCTGGTTATACAGACATTTGCTAATTGGTTGAGGTCAAGTCAAAGCACAGAGTCCAAATGACCCTTAATTAGTGGTTGAGTTGTGCTCAGCAGTAGTCCTATTTAGGGGTGCAAGAGTGGCACTTCCCCGGCTCACCCCCAACCCCATGGAAGCTTTCAGTAGTGACATGTTGCATAAGAACGTTGATGACTGAATAGTGCTTATCGATACAGAGACTGTTCAGCGCTGACGCTAAAGTGAGTACGACTTGGACCTAGGGTCCTTAAATCTAGGGGAACATCACTCCCTCCTGCAAGAACCTATTACCTGTGAGAATCTATGCACAAGTTGCTCGAGAGCACTCAACCCTCCAATGTCCCCTGAATTGTTTTGATTTTGTATGCCGATGTCCACAGTGGTACTCCCTCTACAAATGGATATGAGCCCATCCCTCCTACGACCACAACACAATAGGGAACACACAACTGAGTATTGTGTCAACATTGTGCGAGTACAGTACAGTACCCCAGTTGTCTGAGGCGGCAGTCAGCCCCCAGTTGTTGTTTGTTGGTCTGGTCAGCGTGAACTGGTTCGCCACCGCATGGCCCCGGAGCTTGTGCTTTGGAAGCATTCCCAGCATTCCCAGCATGCCCAGTTCAGTGCTATTGATAGCACTCCCAGTATTCAGCGCTTTTTCTGATCCTGCGGCGCGAATTTCGCTCGTGTCTCACAATCCGCCTCCGGTCTTTAACGTCTGCAGCCGCGGCGGGGCCAGACGATCCAGTGACGGACTGAAAGTCCGATGTGTTGGTAACCTTTCCCATTCATTATTCAACCTCGTGCCTAATGTTATTGCGACCCGCGCGAGCAGCAGTCGTCTCCTTGGTTGGCACTAATCGCCGCCCCGCCATTCAGAATTCAGAATACAGACCAGGGTCCGCTTTGGTCGCAGCGTCTCAGCAGCAGGTCATCTCTCGCAGCATGGGAACACTGAACGCCGAGCGACATCTCGCAGCCGGTGCTCCTGTTTCTAGCCCCTCCACAAGATACAACCCGAGACGTGTCTCAAGCCCTTCGAAATTGTCTCCCGAGGGGACTTTGAGCTTGAACTGCAAACTGCATTTTGATGCTGGAAAGTGTGCGAGCGATCTCGCACTTTCGGCCAGCCCACCTCAGACCTCAGGTCATCACCTCGCAAGCGACTTCATTCCCTCCCGGGATGAGAAAACTTTGATGCGACACCTCGGCGCATCCGAGTCGATCGATCGAGACTTCGTCTGAATGGATCTCGCCCCAAACGCCAGCCGTCGATTTCCATTCGCTAGTTTCCGTTAATTTCTTGTCAGTCTCTCTCTCTCTCTTTCCGAGACACGAGCTCCTGGAGATGCGCTCGGTTTCGGAATCTGATTGCCATTTCTCTTGCTGTTCGAACTTGATTTTTCAACCAAGTGAGACTTTGGAAAGGCGTCACGGTATGCAGGAGCTCAGCTCTCAGACTATGCTGTACTAGTATAACTCAGCATCACTCGCTTACTCGTTACAGATCACCGCCATAGTTGATGTACCTAGTTGATGGCGCAGTAGCACCATGACCGAGTAGTCGATTCTCAACTAAAAGTGTTCAACGGAACGCAACGAAGTGATTAGTCTACTGGGAACACCATCCAGCGCCTACGATGAATCACCTCAGTTCCTCACATGTCTACGGCTACTGAATACAGCGTTCTCTTTGCGCGAAAATCTCGGCGGTGTTGAGTCTCGCGGCTCCTTCATCGAACTCCTACTGTACTCACGGTGTCAGTTCAACGCCCTGGACGACTAACCCAAAGTCCTAACTCATCTACGTGACCATGGTACGTACTCTCATGGTGTTCCTGTTCAAGCTGGTTCTCACCGCAGGTGCCAAGAGCAGTGCTACTAGACAGCTTCTTTATTCAGAGCTATGGCGGGCCGGTCATTGGCGATCTTGGAGTCACCACAGTCGGTAGCTGGAGCATGTGAGGCGGGCTAGTCGCCTAACAAGTCAGTACCTATCTCCAGGGTTCACTGGAACAGCCAATCCCCTTGTTCGCCAAGTACTACAACTGGGTCTTCCCAGCGCCCCGGATCATCTCGTTGTAACATCCATGTGTGGTCGTCTGTTCGAACTCCAACGCCGCCTCTCGGGCCTGAACCAATTCGCGTTCTTAGTATTGCTACCCGTCCATCTTATCGATGACGTAGTCGCAGCGACTGACTCGGATGTGATTCACTCCAGCGATGCTCATGGGGGCCTTCAGCGCACTCTTCCTATCCAAATGTGCGTAGTATACTGCGTCTCTCTAGAGAGAGAGAGAGAGAGAGAGAGAGAGAGAGCATGAACGATCATACAATGGATGAACGGCGTCTTCTGGGGTATAGAAGGCCTTTGACTGTGCGCGCGTTCAGCGTATCCATACTATCCATGCAGTTCTTGATGACGCTACGATGTCAACAGTTATAATGAGGCACTGCATATTGGTTCGATGCCTCAATAAGCTATGCAGGGATGCCACCCTGGCAGATTGGTTTCCCCAATGCCGCTGCACGCCAGAGTCATCGACCCAACTGGCGCCTGCCAAAGTTTGCTCTCACTGCTCTTCTTCTCCTCTCAGCATCGCCAGAGCGGTCACTTCACGGGCCAAGTATACTGGTGGTGCCGTGGAGCATCTTGTGTGGAAGACATCTGTGGCCGTAGATCTTTGTATTTTGCATGGTGCACTTAGGTCGAGATCAGATCCGGAACGGCGCCAATTGCCACGCCTTGTGATTACAGTCCCGCACCTCAGCACCGTTCGCTTGCTCCCTGCAATATATTGTAGGCATCGCGCCACTGGTCGATTCTCAACCAATTTGGAATGTGATTAGCCACAGGTAACGCCGCCATCAGGATGAGAAAAAAAACGCCACCACCCCAGGTTTCAGAATAGCTACCTCACCTATTTAGTGCCGACTCCTCATGCACGGGGCTACACATCGTGTACTACTACCAAGCAGCGTTGATTCAACTTCACTCGCCTGTTTACTCACTGCCTTTGATGGCGATACCATTCAACCTCCAGCGACTGCGCAAGCCCTGCGACCAGTGCCTCACAGCGCAGATCGAGGATTCCTACTCACCGCGCCAGCTCGAGGCTCTGGACGAATACACACAACGAGCCCAATGGTACCGAGTCCTCGGCGTCTGCGTGGCCATGATAGCGCCGTCCGCTCTCCTGGTCTTCCTGCTCAACCTGATCCCCCTACAAGCGCCAAGCGCGATACTAAAAGGCAACGCCAACTTCTTCATCCGAAGCTACATTGGGTCTGTCATTGGCACTGTCGGAGTCGCCATGCAGGTACACGCTGGGGTACCAGCCGCCGGCTTGACTCCTGCCAAGATTGCTCTCATCGCAATCTTCTCCGCTCTCGGCTTCACTGGAACGATCACTTTACTAACCAAGTACTGGGTCTTCCCCGTGACATGGAGCATCTTGTTTGCGATCCAGCCATGGTCGTGGCTTTTTGTCGCTTCTGTGCTCCTCGGGGTTGAAAAAGCGCGATTTGACACCAAACCGGGGCTGAAGAAGCAGCTGACCCGATTCGCCAAAGTCCTCACCGCGCAAGCGTGCCTCGTCGTCGTCTACCCAAGCTTCAACGCTGTCCACGTCCGTCTTGTGGGGCTGAACCAGCTCGTGTTCTTGGCGCTGCTGCCCGTCATGAAGTTTGTGACGAAGCGGATGGTCGCCATTGCAGCGGGCAAAGACTCGGGTGAGATCGCTCCGGCGCTACTTGCCAACATGGATATATTCGACGCGCTCTATCTATCCAAGTCCATGCAGAATACAGCGTCCCTGTGGACTGGAGCTGGGCTCGTCGCCATCGATTTGCTAGAGAGTGTATTCGTGATCGTTCGACTCCAGAAACTAGCACAGTTGGGTCAGACCGACTCAGGCGAGCGCTTGATTGATACGATGAAGCGAGCTTGCTCCTCTGGAAGCCCAGTCTCCCCAGCTGCAACAAATGTGGTCTCCGATGTCTCGAGAGCGAAGGTCGCAGCCGCCGATAGTCGGATCGCCACTGCAGAACAACGGACGAGTTTGGTGAAATGTGGGACTGGGAAGCCACTCGCAGGTGGGAAGCGAGTGCACCCGAGCTCGAAGTGGGACCCAAGTGACGCTAGACGCGCATCGACGGGTGTTGTGGCGACTTTCAGTGAGAGCAAACCTGGGCAGTCAAATTTGTCGACGGCAGGGGATTCGAGGTGTAGCTCAGAGGGTAGTGCTGACGCGATGCAGAACAGGCTCTGGCTATTCTACAAATTCGAGTCGCTGCTCCTGGCCGAGTATATCGAGTGCGTGATCCCGTTCACGTACGCCATCTACCTCACGACCCTCTTCCATTTATCCAACGACGTACTTCCCAGAGTTGGAGAGCCTCTCGAGCGAGAGGCTACGTCAGATCACTACCAGCATCTTCACGTACGCGTTGATGGAGCTCCTGTCTCTGATCTGCATCCACACGGTCTTCAAGCGCAAGTTCAACACATCGGCTTTCCACCAGCTCGGGTTTGCCTTTTGGAGCAGAATTTGGTGTACCTGCAAAGCGCTCTGATCGTATGAACGATGATCATCTCGGATCGGACGCTGATCCATTACGGTTCGATACAAATACCTCTTCCTCCCACGCACCTGGTACTTTAGTACCTAACATCGTCTGTTTGTGCTAACGCGTTGTTTGATCCGTAGGTGCCGACTTTACTTTCTGGTTTGACTGGATACGAGAAACTAGCAGCAGCCCAGCAACATGAACAAAGGACGCACAAGATATCTACCAGACATTCTACAGTAGCGGCACATCGTAATTCAAGATCGTCGAGTGAAGTTCTATCCCGACTCTGCAGGTTGAATGCAGCGCTTTTCAACGATTTTCTGATTTGAGGAGAGCAGCATTCTTCAAGAAGCAAGTATAGGTGAAGTGACTGGCATCGACTTCGTGTTACGGTGCTGCCAATATAACAATACAACATAGCAATATAGCAGCTGTGAGAGTGCTCGCACGACGCGAGTCAGCCACCAGTTTCCTTCGTCGCGAGTATCAGCTCAACGTGGCTGGCTTGGGGGGAGGGGGGACTGAAGTGTCTGGAATGATACTAAAGTACCAAGGACCAGTGGTATCAGTGGTGGTTGCTGTTCCTGGTACCAAATGGTTGCGCCACGATATCAAAGTATCAAGGCATCACGACACTTAAGCACTGATGATACCGAAGTAGCAAAGGACAGCAACTAACAGTAAAAAAAATGCGAGCTCTCTGCTTTTCAGCCTTCAGTCGGGTCCAAAGTGCTACTTGGCTCTTCCTAAACTTTCGCATTAGCCAGACCTGAACAATAAGGTGTGTTTGCACTAGTAGACAGTGATCTTGGACCAGGGGACATAATGCTCCGATAGATCACATAGATTGAAGTGTCGCCTTTGTCTCAAGTGTTATGCACAAATATGGTGTAGCAGAGGTCTGAACTGGCGATTAGTGGGTGGTCACACACTCGCATTCGCTTCGCTGTGTATCCACCCAAACTTGAAAGTGAAATCATTTCCTACGAGTACGACAAACACACATGTGAGGCTGAATAGTAGAAAACATCTTGCGAGGAGTTCCCATACGTACCGTAGTGAACGAGCGTGAAGCCCAGCACGAGGATGACCCACGTCAGAAATACTCCCTGAACTGACAACCACTGCTTCTCGAGCACGAATGCGAGTTGGTGCAGCGCGGAGATCTGGAACTTCATCTTGAGGATCACGTGGAGGTAGATCAGCGACGTGAACTCCAAGACTGAGTAGATCAGGATGCTGGCGATCGTTGAATGCAGCTTCATGGGGGTCATTTCAGCCACCCCAGGGTAGTACTTCGCGTTCGGCAAGTAGTACAAGACGCTTATCGAGACACCGTAGATCAGCGGCACGGCTGCCTCGATGTACTCGACGAGCAGCACACTCTCGCACTTCCAGAGCAGTTCGAGGGTCTTCTTGAGGACGAGAGTCTGCTGCTCGTCGCTTGACAATTCTGCACTTGGGGTTCCTGCTGATTCTTTGAACGGCACGACTTCAGTGATGTTCGCTAACAATGTTCTCTGATGATGTGGGGGCTGAAGTCCCTCTGGAGGCCATGGAACAACAGCGTTTGAGGCAACTCCGCTGAAGGATCTGTTCGCAGAATTGTCGGACCTGCGCCACAGCGATCGCTCTTTCACGCTGGCACCGAAGGACCATCGAAGGTCTGTCTGCTTCGTCCTCTTGAGCTTCTGAAGTATGGCACTAGTCTCTGATGAGAAGTGCGTTGGTGTCAGTGACTGAACTCGGAGTACTCGCAGATTCAGGTTCTCGGGTTTCTGTAGAAGCGTCATGCAGTGCACGAACAGCTCCGTCAGCCCCCCGTTGGAAGGTTCCTGGCTCGTCATAGTCTGGACATCCGCCATATATCGAAAGAGCTTTCGCAGAGTGTACGCGTTTTGGACCGCATCGATCAGGATGATGCCCACAGTCGTCCAGACGGAGCCGGAGGTCTGCATGCACTTGGCCTGGAAGAGCGCGTTGAAGAGATCGACTGTGATGGCAATCACTGGCACCAGCTCTTCGACATCTGCAACGACTTTCTTCGTGAGCTTCTTGAGGAGCGCTTTGAGAACGGGAAGCAAGAAGATGAACGCGAACTGGTCGACACCTTCGAGCGACCGGAAGGCTGTGATGTAGACGGGGAAGATCACGAGAAACAGCGAGGTCAAGTTCACCAAATTAGAGAACCGCCTGAGTTGAATCTTGATTTCCGGCTTCGTACTGAGGTTCTCCCGTCCAATCATAAATCCGAGGCTCAGCGTCAACGCCAACGCCCACGACGGAATCGGAGTGACCATCGTGAACGGAACAGGGAACGCCCAGTACGTCGCGAGTAGCGACACTGAGCCCAGCTGTACGGACGCGAGTAGAATGCTGATGACGACGGATTGCTTCATTGTCAGACAGGTCGCTGGTGCTAGGGCCTGTAGCTGGAACATCACACCGACGGTGAGCATGAACGTGCCGACGAAGACGCGGATCCACATCACCCAGTTCTCGGCCCAGCCTGCGTACGGATCTTGAAGCGGCATGGCGTCCAGAGCCACGATTGTCACCAATGACGGTAGAACGGATACCAGGAACACCAGCACCACGCGCCACAAGGGTGTGCTCTGGCAGTACTCGCTCAGCTCGCACATGCGCTCGATGGAGTACTGTCCTCGGCGGCTGGTGGTGTCGAAGCGGCTCCAGATGCTACGAAGGCAGTCGGCGCAGTCCATGGTCGAAGCGTCTTGGTACGTGGTGTGTCTTGGCCTCTCTGGGAGTAGAAACGGGTTGTGAGGACTCCATGTTCTCCATCCGAGTTCAACTGATATGCCTATCTATACTGAGCCCCTTGAGGTGATCTTGCGTATTTTGAGACCGACAGAGAACGATCGATCCTTGTGTCCGTTGTTTTGTAGGTACTGGTGAAGGAGGAATGGAACTCCGCCATTTTTTTCTATTTCCGATACGTTTCGCCGCACGCAAGGCGCGCCACGTCGGGAAACGGTGGACTCATTTGTTGATTCCGCTGCAAGTTTCGGCTCAAGCCCGCCATTTGGTACTGAAGTTAGTTTTTTTGGGGGGGGTGGGCAATTATAATTGGGATTGGGAACCGCGCTCAGATTAGACTTCATGAGTCGAGGCTCGCAAACATTTGACCTCTCTTTGTCGCGTTTCTCATCACTTGAATCCCCGATAAAGCCCGCCATCTGACCATTTGCCTCCCTTCTAAATGATCCCAACTCAACCGACTTCCTGTTCCAAACCCAAGCTCGTGCAGCACATGTCAAAAGCTTCACCGGCTCTGAGGTTTCGCTGGAACGAAGACGAGTTGGGTCACTTGGTACCCATCCGTCTTGTTCCAGATACAGCCGTTCTTCAACATACTAATAGTACTAGAGTAGTGTTTTTTACTCGCCTGCGCGAGGTGGCTGCATATTTTGAGGCCACGAAGGAGAGGCCTGTGTCCCTGGTCTCAAACGGTATCCGCTCGTGTCGTTCGTCTATTTCCGATGTTTGTCACGCCAAAAGCTACAGCCCTACGTTGCGAATGATGCTCTGCTCCAATGTCTGGTGACTGAGGGGGTTTTGCGGTCGAAGTAGTTCGTTGCAGCCTCGCATTCCCAGAATACTCATGAGTCGAGGCTCTCACTAATATTGACCATCAGTATTCTGAAGTATACTTTTCGTATAGCTGTATACTCGAAATCTCCATCAGCGACAACTCCGTTGCGGGAAAAAATGAACTGCTGTACTGGACGTAGCATCGTCCAATTCCGAATCGAGGCGACGGGAGTGCACAAATCAATTCTCCAGTATTGGCCCGCAAATGCTCGCACACGCAAGAATATGCGTGAAGAACGCAAAGTCTCCACCCTCCCTAAACTGTTTCGACTAGCAAGCGTAGAACCTACTTTGGTGAGGCAGAATCGACCCCAGAAAGAACTTTTTACAAAACTAGAGGAAGTGGGAGGGGAGGCGGGACTTAAAGCGTTCGCCCTGGCTAGTTTGTGATACATCCACCACACACTTTTGACCCCAACGTTATGCGTAAAATAACAACTATCACGGCTGTTGTTGAAGTTAAGGCATATTACTGTACGTTAGTTACGTCTGAGTTAAGGCGAAACTACTAATAACCCGTGCTCGCGGCCAACCCGGTGGTGCGAGCTGCGAGAGCGCTGGAGCTCCCATCCCAGCCTCTACAGAGGACCCAGTAGCGTCGTGTTATTCTGGATTACCCATTGCGGCAATTCGCCCTCTTACTAGTCTTGAAAGTGGCTCTGTCTGGACAGAGCTGCCGGTCATCATCGCCACGTTCGCGGCGGCGTCTGTCATCTTGTTCCATGCTCGCAGGTGGTGCGTCCAGAAGACCACGCCGAGCTGTGTTGCGAGCCTTCGCTCCTGGGCTGTACTTACCACTGGCAGCATGGGTTCAATCAGTCCGGTCGTCAACTTTGCTATGGACATTTCAGAATGCGATTGATATTTTAGAGAAGGTTGGGTTCTGAAGACTGGTTGTTGTCCTCACAAACCACCCTCCAAGGCGTGAACAACTCCAAAACCTCAAAATAAACCCCTCCGCCTTGACGCCGAGAATAAATACAGTGCATCAATCGCACAACAACTCTTCGCTCTTCATCGCTCCAGCCAGCTGACAATCAGCCGCACCTTTCGTCGGCAAGGGCTGCGCTGATCGCATTCGCGACGTCTGCGGCCGCACCAATGCTACCGGCCACCGCGAACAGTACTCCATCGAGCGCACGTGCGAACTGAGCGAGTACTGCCGGAACACACCGCTCTGGCGCGTGCTCTTGGTTTACTTGCTGTCCGTGCTACCGTCACTACTGACGATTGTGGGGTTAGACTCCATGCCGCTCTAAGATCCGTACGCAGGATGGGACAACAACTCGGTGATGTGGGTCCGCGTCCTTGTCGGCACATTCGTTCTCTCGGTCGGCGTAATGCTCCAGCTGCGCGCATTGGTGCCGGCAGTATGCCTGCCAGCAAAGTAAGCGCTGGCCATTAGCATCCTTCTTGCGGTGGTGTTCTCTCTGACAGCGATGCTGATCGCCAAGTGCTGGGTGTTCCCGGTCCCGTTCATGGTGCTGCTCGCGAATCCTCCGTGGTCACTGACGTTATTTGCAAGCGTCGGCTTGGTCGCTGGCCGCGAGCGGCTCGCCTCGAACCCTGAGATCCTGAGTCAGCTCAAGCGGTTCTCCAATTTGATAAACTTCGCGGCGATGTTCCTGGTGATCTTTCCCGTCTACATGTCAGTCTTCCGGTCGCTTGAAGGCGTCAACCAGTTCGCATTCGTCTTCGTGCTGCTCCTCTTAAAAATACTGTTGAAGAAGGGCACGCGGCGGATCGTGGCCGATGTCGAAGAACTCGTGCCAGTGGTGGTCATCTCGGTCGACCTCTTCAACGCGCTCTTCCAAGCCAAGTGCATGCAGACTTCCGGCTCCGTCTGGACAACCGTGGGCATAATCTCGATCGACGCGATCCAGAACGTGTATTCGCTGCGAAGGCTCTGTCGGGACATGGTGGACGTTCAGACGCAGCAAGAGCACGGCGTCGGAGAGCTGTTTGCGTACTGCGTGACTCTTTTGAGATGTCTAGAGCAGCTCAATTTGCGCGCTCTTCACGTTCAGTCGCTGACACCAGCGACGTTGTCCCCGGAGAAACGCGCTATTCTGCAACATTTGCAGCAGTTGGTTCAGGACGACGACCCACAATGCCCTGACCGTCTCGACCTACCCTTCAAATGCGTTGGGGGTAAACACGGCCATTCCTTGGTCTTCTGCCAGAACCTCCACGGCGGCAAGAACTCTTGAAGTATCGTCGTCCAAAGTCGTGCCTCTGGCTGAAGAGGTTGCAAAGTGTGGATCAGACCCGCAGTAGCAAACTGTCGTCTTGAAGAAAACCCTCGAGCTGCTCTGGAAGTGCGAAAGTGTGCTGCTCGTCGAGTACATTGAGTCCGCCGTGCCGCTGGTCTATAGCTTATCGATGATCATCCTGTACTACCTCCCGAACGCGAAGTACTACCCTGGGATGACGGACATGACCTCCGAGAAGCTTCGATCAACAGTTGGTAGTATCCTGATCTACTCAGTCTTGGAGTTCACGTCGCTGATCTACCTCCACGTGATCCTCAAATGGAAGTTTCAGGTCTCTGCGCTACACCAACTCGCGTTTGTGCTCGAGAAGCAGTGGCTGGTCATTCAAGGGATGCTCTTGGCTTGGGTGACCATTGTCCTGGGCTTCACGCTCGTCCACTATGGTACGTGCGCACACCCAATGACCTTGCTGGTTTATGTCTCAAGGCATCTCAAGTCGTGCTGGTGTTGTGTCGCTCACTAGGGAACGATTTCACTTTCGAATTCAAGTGGGTACTTCAGGCTTCAAGCGCACGTGTGTGATTGAGCCGCCTGCGTTTGGATCAGTCTCCAGCGCGATACGGCACAGCATAAAATCGAGGTTATCGGTAGAACTCGTTGCTTGTCACCAGGCAAATTCTAAACCCTTTCGCACCTCGGAGAAGCTTACAGCTCGAATCGTAAAAATGCTTTGCTGTTGAGCCGGGGAGAATGTGACACAAGCGTTGGCTTCGGAGTACAGTATCGAAACGTCAAGAGGTCGCCAGATGTCCACCACCGGTAGTAGCTACGACGATATGGCAATCCGTAATAGTTTACTACAGTAGTAGGGTTTTCCACGTGGAGACTGAGAAGAAGAGTTCTGTTGGGAGGTAGAAGGAAAAGAAGCTGGATGGTTGTTGGTATTGGTGTTTTTCTCAGAGTATATATGCTCAGGCTCTGCAAGGTCTTGTCAACCTTCTTAATAAACGAAAGGTTGTCAACCTGCCCTGGGCAACGTCCGAGCAACTTTAATGCACTACACGCTTGATTGGGAAGCTGGTTGCTACTCAGCCAAGTCACGGGGGGGGGTTAATGGTTTGGCGTTGATGTGGCCGTGGAGTTTTGTGGCTCGTTTCGCAAACATCGCCCACTCAAACTCGGGAATGAGTGAACTAACAGAAAATCCATGGGTAGGAATCGACTACAGTGTAGCAACAGTGTAGCACGGCGCAATTGGCGAGTCTGCCAACAAGTTACCCACACGGGTCTGAAATTTGAGCCCTCGGTTAGACTCTGCTCAACAGTACAAAAAGACTGCTGGTTTACCTCGTGCGGCTACACTGAAGCGCTGGTTCTCGTAGCCTGGCAGTGGATGTTTCTGGTTCCTTGCATGCTCGAGGTGGGATGCTGCCCTGGATGGTAAGCTTCTGAATGGGGTTTGTAGCTCTCACGGGGTTCACGAGCTACAGACCCAGTTAAAGCGCTATACCAACAAAGTCAGCGTCGAGTCGAGCTTCCAGTTCATCTACCCCCGTATGCAATGCGATTTTCGTGAAACTCGGCCACCACCACCAGCTCGCGTTTGTCTCTCTCCTGCCCGCGATCAAGTTCACCCTGAAGAAAGTTATGGCGAGGGCAGCTGCAGATGTGGAAGACCCCGTGTCGGTGCTGGTGGCCAGTGTCGACCTTTTCAACGCGCTCTGTCAGTCCAAGTCGATGCAGAACTCATTGTCGATCTGGACGACCGTAGGGGTCATCGCGATCGACCATTTTATCAGAACATCTACTCTCTTCGGAAACTCTTCAAGTCCAAACGCTAGTAGGAGGCCAGCAGCTCAAGCCCAAGCAACTCCTCAGCAGTGCGTGCCTCAGCTCTGCAACAACCCAAGTCAACTGGACTCCAACGCGCTGATGAGGCTACGCGTAGTTGGTCAAGAAGATTGATCAGCTGCAGAAGGAAATCGTGCAAAGCCGAAATGACATCTCTGTACGTGAGAGTACTAGCTCCGACAGGGGTCAAATTTCGACTAGTCCCGCATCTATCACACTCCAGCGAGGCCCAAGTGGACCCTCCAAGGGCTCGAGAGTAGTATCCAGAGGTCCCAGTAATTCACTCTCCAGAGGGCCGACGTGGGCTACTTTAACGTCGATCGTTCCCTGGTCTTCTCCTGTCCACATTGCTGCGGCTCCGACACCAAACTCCAGCGAAGCTTCTTCTGTTGCTACAACCACCGCCGATTCCAACCCAGAGCCTCTTGTATCGGAAGCCAACGAGAAGAAAGCCCTGATGATCAAAAAGACCCTCGAGCTGGTCTGAAGTGCGAGCAGGTGCTGCTGGTCGAGTACATTGAGTCTGCGATCCCGGTCCTCGACGCCGTGTACACTGGCGTGCTCTACCACTTGCCGAACGCGATCTACTACCCTGGCATGCGTGATCTGACAGATGAGAAACTCCAATCGGTACTCTCGGTGTAAATGTACCCGAATCGATACAAATTAATTCACTTAATGGTCGATTCTTGAGAGCTGAACACCGTTGGACTAACTATCTTCACGTATCTCTGGTTGAGTTCCTCCTTTCTCAGTTGAGATGTAGACCCTCAGAGTCCCTTTGGTAGTAAGTCTAGGTGCTTCGGTTCTTGGCGATCCAGTCGAAGTGGAACGTAAAGTCCGTTCCTGAGTGCATTCCCATCACGAAATTGCATCCACCACAATAGTTACTAATCATCCGCACTCTTCCCAACCAATCTCTCTCTCTCTCTCTCTCTCTCAGATACTACACCATGAACGTACCGTAATGCACCAGCGTGAACTGCAGGATGATGGTGACCCAGCCCATGAACATGCCCTGGATCAGCAGCGCCTCGGTCTCGAGCGTGAACGCCAGCTGGCGCAGCGGCGAGAGCTGGAACTTTCACTAGAGGATCGCGTGCACGTAGAGCAGCGAGAGGAACTCGAGGACGCCGCAGACGAGGATGCTCGCGAGCGCGCTCTTCAGTTTCTCGGGCGTCAACTCGGCGATGCCTGGGTAGTACTTGGCGTTCGGCAGCTCGTAGAGGATCGCGAGGTACATGGCGTAGAGCAGCGGGATCGCGGACTCGACGTACTCGACGAGCAGCAGCCGCTCGCACTTTCACAGAAGCTCAAGCGTCTTGGTCAAGACCGCAGCTTTCTCTTCGCTGGTCAGGACGCGCGAAGGCGAAGGTTTCATTGCCACGGTCGTAGGTACGATCTTGATTGACTTGGTGATGGGGGTCCTGAGCTTCTCTGAGGGCACCACAGTAGGTTCCTTGGTCCATGGGACGATGGCATTGAACGCAGGGGACGCACGCTTCTCACTCCCAGTGCCAGAGGGGGCTCATGGACGCTCTTGTCCAGTACTGGGAGTAGGATCCTCACTTGTGACAAGATGCCACGACTTCTTCACGTCGTCTCGTAGTGAGTTCATCTTGTGGAGCAGTTCGGGATGCTCTTTCGACAGCGACATGCCCACGCACGAGTTGACGCGCAGCTGCAAGAGCGCGTCTGCATCGAGTTGACTCGGCTCGTTCACGAGCTTGAGCGCGTAGTTGAGCACCCCCTGAGAGACGATTTCGTCGTTCATGAGCACTTCGACGTCGTGCATGTACTGGAAGAGCTGTCGGAGCGAACCGAAGTTCTGGACCGCGTCGATGAGGATGACGCCGGCGGTCGTGAGCAGCGAGCCCGAGTTCTGCATGCACTTGGACTGGTAGAGCGCGTTGAAGAGGTCGACGGTGATGATCACGACCAACACCAGGTCCTCCAGGTCCGCGACCACGGTCTCGACGATCCGCTTGAGGACAAACTTGATCACGGGCAGCACGAAGAGGAACACGAACTGGTTTGCGCCCGCGACACTGATGAACACGACATTGTACGCCGGGTAGATGAGCAGCAAGTTGGACTCGATGTGCAGCTTTGTTGCGTACCGCTTCAGTTGCGCTCGCAGCACCGAGTTGTGCTTGAGATTGTCGAGCCCGACAGTGATCGCGATTCCGGAGTAGAAACACGTGAACCACGTCGGCATCGAGAGGACGTGGAGGAATGGCACGGGGAACACCCAGGTGGCTGACAGCAAAATGGCCACGCTGCTCAGTTGCCCACGGCCGTGAAGAGCCCCACGACGGCGCTTTTCCCGAGCGTAAGGTGCGCCTCAAGGGCCAGCACCTGCAGCTGGAAACACACACTGACCGCGAGCAGGAACGAGCCGACGAACGCGCGAACCCACATGGAAACGTTGTTCGCCCACCCAGAGTTCGGGTCCTGGAGCGGAATCACGTCGAGAAGCAGGATGATCGCCAGCGACAGCGCGATCGTGCCGACCCCCACGGCCAGCACACGGAAGCCCGACGCGATGTCCGTGTGGTGCTTCAAGGCGCAGGGCCGCTCAATCGAGTATTGGCCGCGGTAGTGGAGCTGCCGGTGGTGGCTCTGCACGGCCTCGCGGACGCATGTGACGACACGGCGAAGCCCCGTACCCTCGTACGTGCGTGCGTACGTGTGGAGCGATGTGGCTTTCCCGCACGGCGCTTTGGGGTACTCGTATGGCTTGTGAATACCAGGGAAACTGTCGTGCAAGCAAATGGAGTTTTGTCCAAACTGCGGGGTATAAATACGCCAACGGGTGCGGTACATTTGTTAGTTTTCTCTTCGACGATCAGACGAGAACAAGACAAGGAGATCGCTTGAAAACCGTGATTTCTCGGGGCCATTTTCCTTCAGCGGCGACCAATCCATCATACTCAGCCGTGTGGAAGTTTAGCGGCAACAATACCGGTAGCTCGAGAACAAGTTTCCCCCTTTGGTTTGCTCAAGATCACTGTTTTGGCCAAAGAGCACTCGTTTTTTTTGCAAAGTTGACGCGAAACGTTGTGCGAAATCCTATGTGTCAACCTACGAATGAGGTGGAATGTTTCGGTTCCAAGCGGACCAGTTCACTGATCGATTGGTATTTATACCCCCGACTGGAGCTATTTCTCTCGCCTCTCTACTCTCCTGCGGCTTCTTCTCTCTCACTCTTCAGGTCTCGTTGCATCTGTCGTATAGTGGCTGGGAAAGTGAGCAACAGCGCAGTTTATCCCCTCATTATCGAAAGACCACTTGCCCGTCCACGACAAACCCACTACCGTCACTACTCTTTCTCTATCCATATCACAGCCCAGGCGCTTGTCTGTTTAACTGAGCGATGCCCTCTGGTGCCATCCCGCTCGTACCCACCACCGCGAGCGACGTCCTCGCGGCAAATCATGGACAGTACTCGCTCAAGCGGCTCTTTGCGCTCCAAGATTACACGCTCGCGACCTCCTACGCACGCGTCTTTGGCGTGAGCGTGCTGATCGCCATGGTCTCGCTGGCGGCGATCCTGGTCCTTGAGTCGTACCCGCTGCAGGATCCGAGTGAGGGCTGGCACAAGAACGTGACGCTCTGGGTGCGTACGTACGCCGGGATCTTCATCATATCACTGGGCGTGGCGTCCCAACTCCAGGCAATGGCGCCAGCTTCAGAACTGACGCTCAAGAAGATCCTCCTCCCGAGCATCGTCGGCGCCGCGGGCTTCGTCGGCTCGCTGCTCCCCATGGCCGAGTTGATTGGGTTCCCTGTACCCTTCAGCATCGTCCTGGGCGTGCCGATGTGGGGGTTGATCTTCGTCCCTAGCATCGCACTCGCCATTGGGATCGACAAACTCAAGCGCGACCGCGCGCTGCAGAACCAGGTGCGCCGGTTCTTCGCCAAGATCAACCTGGAGACGTCGTTCATGGTGATCTACCCGGTCTACTCCAAGGTGTTCCTGTCGCTCTCGAACCAGGCGCAGTTCGGCTTCATCTTCGTGCTCCAGATCATCAAGATCGTGCTCAAGCGGCTCATGGCCAAGCTCGCGCGCGACTACGAGGACCTCGTGCCCGTCGTGGTCATCAGCGTCGACCTCTTCCACGCCATCTACCAGTTCAAGTGCATGCAGAGCTCCAGTTCGATCTACACGACGCTGGGCATCATCGCGATCGACGCGATCCAGAACGTCTTCCTCGTGCGAAAGCTGTCCGCGCACATGAGCCAGGTGCAGAGCATCGCGAGCCTCCGGGGTCTCCTCGAAAGGTCTGCTGGTGTTCATCGTGACGCTGCTGGACGAGCCAGAGAAACTGAGCAACTCGGACACGCTGCTGGACGTGCGCGTGTGGGCGTCGCCAAGCATGAAGATCTCGGAAAGGCAGATGCGCGTGCTTCAGAGACTTGAGGAGGTGCAGCAGGAGCTCCAGAAGAAAGTGGAAGCAGAGGGCGGCGCCGTTCGGAAATCGGTTTTTTCAGACTCCCCGACAATGTCGGCCATCGTGGATACCAAGACAGGGAAGACTTCCTCAAGCTCGATTCGGCCGGCGCCACCGCCGACCGTCAAGGTCAGTCCTGCGAATCTTACTACCCATTCTACCTCCAATATTTCAGGCAGAGATCATGCGCTGCTGATCAAGAAGACGCTCGAGCTGCTCTGGAAGTGCGAGCTCATCCTGCTCGTCGAGTACATCGAGATCGCGATCCCAATGCTCTACTCGATTTACCTCATTGTGCTCTACCATCTGCCCAACGCCAAGTACTACACGGGCATGGGAGACCAGACGCCCGAGGAGCTCCAGTCGGCCGTCTCGGGGATCCTCGTGTACGCGTCGCTCGAGGGAGTCTCGCTGATCTGCGTCCACACAGTGCTGATGCGCAAGTTCCACGTCTCAGCACTGCACCAGCTGGCGTTCGTGTTTGAAAACGACTGGCTCGTGATCCAGAGCGCGTTCATGGCGTGGACGATCCTCATCCTCCAGTTCACGCTCATGTACAATGGTGAGTGCCCTTGTCATTGCAATTGGGTGAAGGCGGCAGTCCGCTCATCCTGAGTGAACTGACGTGTTGAGCAGGCGTGGACTTCACCTTCCGCTTCGACTGGATCGGCTGCAGGGAATAGTTTCCCGCTCTTGGCTCGAATCGCAAAACAGCAAACAACCCAACATCCTTACGGATGAGCGCCATTCTCCCCACAGCAGCATCTACTACAGTGCTGGCAATATTTATAAGACCACCAGTTTTTTCTTACTCTTGCGACCACAAAACGCCATATTTACATTCGTAATTACGCCCCGCTACTCGCCTCATTCAGGCCAATCGTTTGGTACTCCCTACATCCCAATCCAAGCAAAACTGATGGCACTCGAGAAAATAACGCGTCAAGCCCCTGGAAGGATATAAAAGACCACTTCGGAAGCGCCGTTCGTTATTGCCTCAGGTGCGTTCGTTTGCCTTGAAAAGTCGTTTTTTTATATCGAACAGACTTAGTACTGACTTGCATGTGGTTTCCAGAGCGGGAGAACAAGTTTTGCGATGCCAAGAGGTCCGTCACTGTCCGACTATGAGCAAGGCCAGATCTCAGCCATGAACGCGGCCGGCAGGAGCCAGAGAGAGATTGCAGCGGCGATTTGACGCTTCAAGACCGTTATCCAAGCATACCTGTGTGATCCGGGGTGCTACAACTGTGACGGGCCGTCGTCACACATGCATTTGTACATTTTAGGGCCCTTTGTGATTGACCGTCTATTATGACATGGCGGCACCTCATTGGCTGAAAGTGAATACTTTCTACCAATGAGATGTCACCAGGTCAGATTTGTTCTTTTGTGTTCTTCTGTGCTCTTTGGCCAACCGGCCGAAGGCCAGATTTAGGCTTGAATACAGATTTGGCTTTGCGCCTTAAGTAACACATCGTCTCGGCCTTCTACCGAGACCGACGCTTCCTCTACTTTAGGGTGTACGCTAAAGTAACGGAATCGAGCCCCGTTACAACAACGCCACACGGCGACCAGGAAGACGCTCCAGCTTGCCCGCAACAACCGTTCGGCGCATCGTCAGAGCAGCGCAAACCGGCCAGTACAGCTCGTCCCAGTTGGTCCGAGCGCTCGACCTCACGGTTTCTGCTCGCTCGGTTCGTGGACTGCTTGCTCGTGAAGATACGCTGCGTTACGTCAAGCGCAAGAGCAGCCCCGTGCTTACGAAGGCGCACAAGATGGCGCACCTCGCGTGGGCTCGGTCGTCAGTCGTTCTCGGCGCTCAGTGGGAGTCAGTGGTCTTCTCTGACGAGAAGAAGTTCAACCTCGACCGCCCAGACGGACTCCAGTATTACTGGCAAGACCTTCGCAGAGAGGAGCAAGTCTACTCCAAGCGTCAAGCGGGTGGTGGATCGGTGATGGTGTGTGGAGCGTTTTCGACCAAAGGGAAGTCGCGTCTTGCTGTGCTCTCCGGACGACAGAACAGCGAGGACTACGTCAGCACGCTGCGCAACTACTTGCTGCCGTTCACCGCTCAGCCCCACCCGGGAGGCTTCGCGTTTCAGCAAGACAACGCCTCCATCCACCGATCCCGCTCCACGACGCAGTGGCTTGATGAGCGCGCCGTGAGCACCATGAAGTGACCGGTGCTCTCTCCAGACCTCAGCCCGATTGAGAACATCTGTGGAATGCTCGCGCGCCGTGTGTACGAA
>JAASFI010000316.1:0-34464 GCA_023333705.1 Globisporangium viniferum
GGTCAAGTCCTGGATGGGCTCCAGTGGCCACCGCGCCAACATCTTGGGCAACTACAAGTTCTTCGGTATGGGCTACGCGTACAACGCTGCGAGCACGTACAAGCACTACTGGACCCAGGACTTTGGCACTGGCGCGAAGGAGACGTGCGACTAGAGCGTGTATCCGTGTATCGATCGCATCATCGCCCCCCCGCCAGCCAGCCAGCCAGCCGGCCAGTTACCTAGTTAGGTATCGTAGAGAAAGATCCGCTCGAGCTGAGCTGAGAATCTCTTGTTTTTGTGTCGTTTTTTGTGCCTGATAAAGAAGGAAAAATGAATAGAAAATATGTTGAAAATATTAAATATACGACTTGGTGGACTCGCGTATCGTGGCTCTACGGAGTGCACACTGTGGTGTCGGATACGCCGCCGCTCTCACTCGTTTCCGTCGTCGTGAGAGCCGCTGCCCCAGACTTTTGTCGGTTGAACCGGTCTCGGCGCGCGTAGAGAGGCTTGTCGTTGTGGCGCTTGATGATCTCCAGCAACTTGGAGAGGCCCCCCGACGAGAAGAACCGGATGTCGTTGCTCTCGGACGCCAGTCGCTCGAGCAGGTCAGCCGAAATGTATTCCGAGGAGTCGGAGATGCCCAGCAGGAATTTGAGCACCGCGTGGCGGACCTGAGGCGTTAGGTCTTTCGGGAGGTCTTCAAACGTGATCGGAGCGTTCTCGTTCGGCTGCGCGCTTAGTCCAGTGGTGATAGTGGTGGTGGTCGAAGGCGTCTTTGTACTGCTGCTGCTGTTCTCAGAAACATCCGACTCGCGGGGGGTCAGATCGTCCAAGTCCCGCATTTCCGACGCGGCGGAGGGAGACAATGGCGGTGGCGGACTTGTCGTCATCGCGGGACTCGGTGGCTGCAGCGTCGCGACTGGCGCACTCCACTCTGCGCCGACCGTGTTGCGCTTAATGAAAGGTACGAGCGAGCTCACGCGCATGTAGATCCCCGGCACGTTCTTGAGGCCGCAGTCGTAGCCCGAGCTCACAAACCCGACCAGGACGTCACCATTGCTGCTGATGCTGCTCGTACTCTGGCCGTCGGGAACCACCAGAGGTCCACCAGAGTCGCCCTTGCACGCATCTGCGCCATTCTCACCGACAGCGCAGAGCATGCTGTTGTCAATGTCCGGTAGCGTCTGCTCGCACTGCGCCTGGGAGAGCAGTGACAGGTCGACGGCGCGGATCTCGGACGACAGACTCTCGTCCTTTGTACTCTCTGAGTTGCTCTGGGTGCTCACCGTCACGCCGTAGCCGTACATTGTCGCTCTCTCGCCGCCCGAGAAGTCGGGTGACGTGTCGAGCACCACGGGATCAGCGTACGCAGCGGTCTTGAGTTCAAAGATCGCGGCGTCGAATGAGAACCGCGACGGGTTTCCGTATTTTTGATGGATCACGATCGAGTCTTTGAGGATCGGGATCGCCTCGGTGTCGGACCCGCTGGACGACCTGGCGCCAACGGAGACCCAATTCGCGAGTCCGTCGGTGACGCAATGCGCAGCTGTGAGCACGTAGTTCGGTGCGATCAGACTCCCGCCGCAGAAATTCTGGCCGGACTTGGACACGCGAAGTCCGACGATGTACCTCTTTGGGGTCTGGATGGGACCTTCGACGGGGAGACCTCCGGATTCCCAGGAAGAACCGACCACGTAGGCGTTGATGAACACGGCGTAGTCTGCGACGGTGGCGATGGAGTACACTTCGACATCTGCCGTGTCTTCTTGGGTTACAGCAAAGCCGACAACAGAGTACTTGCTGTTGTTGAGTTGCTTCCCGATGACAGATCCGATCAGTGATGGCAATCGTGGCGGCGGCGGGTTTGCGTCCTCAGTACCAGCGTCTCCGATCACTGAAGGCAGCGAATCCGGGTCACCGACTTCCGGATCCTCTCGATGGTGATCTCCTGGTGCCAGCGTACCACTGCTGCCAGCACTACTTTGGTGGCCTGGACGGCCAAAGCCAAAGTTGACAGCTAAATCTTCGGCGGTATGCTCTTCGTGGGTATGACCCGTGATCACGGACGGCGTGATGCAGACCGATGTTTGCAGACGACCTGGCAAAGTTGAGTTGCTGGGTGGCCGCGTTGTGCATTTCTCCGACCGATTGAACGCCACACGCGAGTAAGGACTGGCTTTTGCACTTACTCTCTGGTCTACTGAAGGCTGCGGGAAAGAAAACCCTAAGAGCTTGTCGCTCACGTGGTTCACAGCACCGAGGCTGAGGGTCACTGGCGTCACGACCGTCGCAAACTCCAGCTGCAGAATCGCGATGTCGTATCGTTCGTCGCCAACGGCTGACTTGTTGTACTTTGGGTGGGGGATCGTCATCTGCGGCAAGTACGGCACGTGCAGCGCTGGGCCGCTTGGGTTTGGGAAGATGATCTCGGAAATCGGATTCTCCAGCGCACACGACGCGGTGGTCAAGACGAACTTTGGCGCCACGAGCATCCCCTGACAGGTGATCACTTTGGCGTCTGATCCCGATGCAGCAAAGCCGACAATGAACGATGGGAAATCGTCCGCGTCCCAATCGTAACCACTCGCTCTCTCTTCCCACGCAACGGTTGATCCAGTAGCTCTTGCGAGAAACTGGACATGTCGCTCGGACGACACGCGTGTGAACGCATACCTTTCGTACCCGTCGCTGGTAGACGAGGGGGAGACACTCGTGCTGCTCGTAGAGAAGCCAACCAGGTAGCCATCCACACGCAGAACGCCTTGGCGCAAAGACGACGGTGGTGCTGGCAGCCGCAAGCTCGGCACATTGGCGCACACGACTTCCTGGGGCGTGTGTGCTTTGCTTTCGTCTGTCCATGAGCAGGCCGAAAGTGCCACATCCTTGAACGTCGTGCCTGACATTTGCGTAAAGCCGTCAGGTCCCTCCAACTCGTCAAGAACCACTACCTCAATACTGGGGGACACCACATCGAACTGGAGACTGGTCGCGAGGATCGGACTGGGCAGCATCCCTGTGGCTTCAAACTCCAGCTCCAGCACAACCAGGTCATCATCGTCTTCTACACCGCCATGCGCGTCGCCTCGGTTTTGAAGATCTCGCTGGAAGATGAGGCTCTTGACAGGAATCGCCTCTTTCTCAAAAGCTGCCAGGAGTATCCTCTGGTTCGTGGAGTTCTCCAGGACCGTGCTCTCGTCCAGCCAGAGCGCGCGCGTGAGGGCGAACCGAGGCGCGATCAGCACCACTGGAGGACCGTTGAGCGTGTTGCTGGTCTCCTCACCTTTGACGCGCACGTAGCCGAGCTGCAGGGACCAGTCACTTGGAACTGGCTCTTGAAGTTCTGGATCAGCACCAGAGTGTGAGTCGTCCGAAAAGCTGCTGCCGCTGTTATTTGCTTCTTTGGGTCCTCCCGTAGCTCCTGGTGGTGGTGATATCCATCTGTAGTCGACGCTGTTGTGATTGACGAACTCTTCTAACATTGTAACCGGGACGAACTGGTTCATCGACACTCGTTTGTTCTCGAGATCTCGGCAGTCGGAGGCTGAACTTGGTGCACTCACTCCGATGAGTCGCGCGACTTGGACTTCCTGTGAGTGCGCTACAAGAAAGACGGGGGCTCTGGCGGTAGATCCGTGAAGGGCTTCACAGGTCTCGTCCACGGCCACACAAATCAAGTTGCTCTGAGAGCCACACGGTTGCTCCTCCAGAACCATGTCAACCACGAGTACTCCTCGTTGGTGTCTCTCGTCTTCATCGTGAGTCCGCGACGTCCCATACACTCGCACTACTCCACTTTCCTGGCGGTCTTTCTCCGCCATTGTCTTCCAGGACGCGGCGCTGTTTTGAAGCGCCACTGGCCGCACCGGCGCGACTTCCGCCAGCTCTAGGATCGCAAACTCCGTCTCTGATTTTCCGTCTTGTGAGGAAGAAGAGGTCTTGAGCATCGTCGCCTGCAGCTTCACGCGCGCGACGGGGATCGTGAGACTCACGTTCGTGTTGTCCTGTATCAGCCAGAACTGGACGCTCTCCGCGTGCTTCGATTGCTTCTGTACACAACTTGCGCTCGTGAGCACGAACTTTGGCGCGATGAGCACGCCAGAGCACCACGCGCCTCCGCCGCCAATATCGACGAGCCAGTCCACTTGCGTCGCTCCAGGGACCACCAAAGGCTCAACTGAATTAATAGCAGCTCCATCTGGACTCCCCACGTCGCCAGCCGCTATCTCTCCGTCGAAGGAACTGCCGCCGCTTGGTCTCACTGTTGCTGTCGACTGCGCTGGCGCTTGCTTCTGTTGGTGGTGGTGGTAAAGCGTCTTGGCCTCCGCCACTGTCACCGCTGCTGCTATCAGGAACACGAGGCTCAGGATGCTAGCTACTACCGCGTGTCGACACCTACAGCGTGCCTGCATCCCTGTATGCGGTCACTCGCTACCTGTGAATCTCTTGTGTGTGTGTTTCCCTAGTCGAAAGCCGCTGAAGTCGCTCTGGTTGCCTGTCCGCCGTTCCTCTTCCTGATCCTGTCCGGCCTGAATGTGAATGCCGGGCGTGGCGGCTCGCTCGTCGGTCTCTCGTTGTCTTTGTGCGTGTGCGACTGCGTGGGTCTGTCGGTCAATGGCACAGTTCAGTTCTACAGAACCAGCGGCGCCCTTCAGCCCTCCTCCTCGTCTTCTCTCGTCTCCAGAAAGCATGGAATTCCCGCCGCCGCCGTTCATTCGCGTACACTGTAAGCGATGGTGATGATGAGGCTGACCCATCCGCACAGTGGGACACCGAGTGACACGCTGTGAATGACGGGAGGGCGGATCAGACCGCGTTTAATCACCTCTTTAAAAACAGATAAAGTAATATATTATAGATCTGATGTTAATATGTATCAACATATTACTTTTTATGTAAGTATTTTACTCTTTAGTGTAATGTACTCGTTATAATGAAACGCGAAAATATGGAAACTGGTTTGTTGCTGGTCCAGAATGGGGGAAACTGGTTGGCCTCTGCCCTGCTGCTGCTCACCGTTTCCCTTTGGAAACGGTGTCGAATTGGCTGAGGCGCCATCCTCAAAAGAGCAAGCAGGACGCAATCATCTTCAGACCCTCCACAATGCCATCAACACCCACACGATTCCTCCAAGTCTGCCTGCCGTCCCCACACTGGCGTACAGTTGCGGAGGTGCTGCCTAAATTTCGACTTGGGGAAAGCTCGCGAATGGTCCACATGTGCAGGACGAACTCCACCCACAATACGGAGCTCTGAAGTTATGTATCTGTTGCGTGTGGTGGTGAAGACCAATTCAGCTCTTTCTCACAGAATGACGACCTCAACTCAAAAGATCTCTTCAGTTCAAGGATCTTTTCCGCATCCTCCTACGCTGGAACTGGACAAATCCGAATGCTGCGTTGACACATGGCTACACCCCTCTTGTCCTCGCTGCCCTCTTTTGTATGACGCTGTGGCGTTCCTTCCGCCCCTTCTTCCAGACGATGAGAGTCTCGGATCATGCAATAAGGAGGTAAGGAGGTCTTCGCTTTGAAGTTCCAATTTGACTACTGACTGCGAAGCGAGCGCGCATGAGGAGGAACGTACGCACTGCAGCGCTTCACTCACCTGCAGATAAGAATACGACATTGCGCCAAGCGAAACAGAGACCCCTCGCTTCCCAAAGCAAATGCTTCCGTGTGGGTGGGGGTGCATCGTCACCAGGGAGGGAATCTGTTAGTGCGTGTTTAGGACCTTTCATGTGGTGAGAGGATAGGAGCGATTGCACGAGAGGTGGAGGTTTTGTAGAACTCGTGAGGGATTGTGGTAGTTTGTACGCATTCGCTAACACCGGGCCGAGCGCAGGAGAGAATACATTACGTGGAGTATGTTCTAGTTATTAACCAAGCTTCGATGCTGACAGCCAACTGAAGTCGAGGAAGACTTCCGAAAGGCTTCAGACAAATCCATTCGCTGTTCAAAATCGACCCATTTAATGCACCCAATCACCCAAATGCACAAGAACCCAGCAAAATGATTGGGTGTTCAACTTTCTGTCATGTTCACTCTGGAAGAAACCCAAAGCACGCACGAGGACAGCAGGGACGACGGGGATTGCGGCGACGCTTCCGCTCCTTCGCACGCGGGGATGTCAGTTGTGCGCTTGGATCGTGTTCGCGCCCGCCTTCTCCCTTGAGAACCCCTTCCCCCACTGCATACTATTCGATCACTGAGCAACCTTTACCTCCAGCTTCGTCAGGATCAGGAACGCCAGTTACTGGCACATCCTCACCAGTGACAGCGAAGCCAGGTTCACCAGCGATAGAGTCATTGTCATCAGTTGCTGGGTCCCTGCCTGAAGCAATGGAAGAGTTCGTGCTTTTGTCAGGCCCTGAAAGTGGTGACAACGAATCGATTCCTAAAAAAGTGCTTTCAGCTTCCAGCTTCGATTCGCTATCCGTTCGCGTACTTGTTGGGTTCCGTAAACGCATCAACGGAGTCTGTCGCTGCTTTCCACATCACTTCGACGTTTTTGCTGACGAATGGGGACTGGATCGACGATCCGGAGCAGATCAAGTGGGTGCTATTTGAAGACGACAAGCTCCCAGTCAAGAAGCTGTGGTTTAAGAACGACGAAAAGCTGCTTGGGCGCCAACCTTGACCTTCATCGTGATGATCGAGCTGGGCAGTGCGTACAGAAGAAGCGGAGTTCAACCGCTCGCTTCTTCAATAGACGCTGGCATCAGCTCTCCTGTGTTTCAGCTGAGCTTCCTTGACCCAGCATCCATGAAAATCGGAGTGTTCAAGAGACGATAACGCTCGTTTGGCACCAGTGAATGCCTGCTGATTAAGTGATGTGATCGCTGCAGAGGAGGGACTTTCCTGTATCAGCTTCTCACACGAAAGCGTCAGCAGCTTGAGCTGGAGACGCCATCTTCAGGTCGTCCGATGCTGCTAGGTGACAACGTGGCGTTTGTGGGCAAGAGAAACGCAAGCATGGTTGCGTTTGCAGCTGGAAGGTCGGCATCGGATAGCGATATTCGCCAGTTGTATCTCCCACTGTGGTCACAGAAAAGATGTTAGGTGTAATTCCCGATGTCGACGAGAGCGTGATTTGCGCAGGACACTGCGCCTGTTGAAAATTTGCCTATCGATAAGGAGACAAATGCACCAACCGCTTCAGCACTGCAATTACCTTCTTCAAACCGTCCGTCGTCTTGCCGGCCGCTCGTACGGACACTGATCCAAGCCGAATGGCGACAGCTCGAGCTCTCTAACTAGCAAGATTCAAGCTGGAGGAGATGCCAAGCCTGGTAAAGTCGATCAAGAATTTCCTGATGCGATTCAGCATCACCCGCTTTGAGTCACAACCGAGGTCATGAAGGGCAAAGTGGCGCAGTTCTTGTTGCAAGGTGATGCAGCGCTTCCAGTTTCGAAGGAGTTGGTAGACCGTCGGACTAATCCTTCGAATGAAGTCAAGATGTACTCATCCAGAGATCTGAGCGACCTCGTGCGGGTCATCGCACCGCACGACGCGCTCCGAAGTGAATTGCTTTGAGACTATGAGCGACCATCGTGCCGGAAAGCAGCCAACACCTGTGACCGAAGTCTGTATGTAGTTAGGTGTACGTTGGTGTAGGTATTAATAGTAGAAACAACGCTCGCTTGGAAGGTCACCTCGGAATTGTGTTTTTGCTTCCTCTGCAGCCCAGCAGCGTTTGAAGAGAACGTGCAAGACGAGGAACTCTACCTTGTAAGCGTAAAAACACTCATCTTGTAAAAGTTTTACAAAACGAGGTGTACAGCGAGTATGTCTGCTGTCGTCAACTCCTCAACGCCAATCGGAAGTCATGAAGAAGCCCATGTCATTCGTTTTTCGAGATGGGTTGACCAAATGGCTACTTTTGTGGGTGTAGACCAAAACTAATACTGTTTACCTTATCTCAGAGGTATACATTAGATTCTAGCATACCAACTTCCATATAAAATACAAATAGATAAACTGATTCATGTATTATACGAGGTGTTTATGCTGACTCGAAACAAAAATAAAAGCAGAAATGAGAAATGAATTATATTCAGTTTATGGAGGTGATGCACACAGTGGCTGCTGAGTCAACCACAAGACAAGCGCTTGGAAGAGACCGAGTCTCCGCAATGCGTCACACATTCACTCCCAGTTCCCATTCCTTCCTGGGAGAGCCATTCCTCAAACTGCTCTCTTCAAACTCGCATTGAGGACAAGAAGAACACGGCCCCGACAGAGAGGAGTTCGACAGAGAGGGAGGAGGGCTCAACCAGATAGGAACGGGCTCCAGCATGCAATCTTGGTGTGCACTGCGCGGCGTCGTGCTTGCTCTTGCGGCAGCACATCAGACTCTAGCTGCTGCTGCGCTCATGCTAAATGCAACAGCTCTATCGGCAGGTTTCCCCAAGCGCTGGGAGTTGCAGCGACGGCAGTCAAGCCCACAGAAGAAAATCTGGCAGTTGCAGAGAAGGATAACCCACTTCCTTGCCTCGGTTTTCTTCTTTCCGATGCGCGATCAGTGGTCACCAGCGCTCGATGTGCCAACCGCTCGCGTGAACCCCACCGAGTGGCTTTGATTGGTGAGAACCACGCTCCGGTATTGGTTTCAGTCGCATCGTTCGCGCCGCTCGTCGACACCAGCATGAACGATGAAGCCGCTTCAAAGTGGAGTCTCGACGCAGCAGTTGGTGTGCTGGACGCTCCTTTGTCGCAAAGTGAGCTTCCCCCGTGGAGGTGTATGGTTCCCCCAAGACAGCAGGACCGCACCAGCAGCGCTTGCTCCGTTACGAACTTTCCAGAAGTGATGAGTCATCCGATCCGAGCGTAATCGTAGCACGGGGCGTGGATGTTGGCGGTCTCAACCGCGCAGTCACCTTTAAAGTATCGGAAATCCAGTTTGTGGCACCCGCCGAGTGTGAAGCGATGTCTGGAATCAGCCTTTCGCAAATTGGCGTCCTGTGCGGCAAGGTCGAGTGGGAGATCGTAGACGAGTGCCACACAGGATCTGCTGAAACGAATGTCTAACAAACGTTGGTTCTCGTCGGTCTCCAAGTCGGTCCTGATGATGGTCCGTACACCGCCGACAGCTACGTCGGTGTCCTCGCCGCCGCAAACTTCATCAACGCTTTCGCTCACGGACACAGGTGGGGGAACACTCCGCCGTACAAAGATTTTTCCCCTCGTGATACGATCAGCTACATGACGGGGCTTCGCGTGAAGAAAGAAGGTCAGAATTTCTGCGGCGGAGTACTAATCGCCCCGCAGTATGTGCTTACAGCGGCGCACTGCGTCTCTGATGGGCTGATCAAATGGGTCTCTATCGGGTACAGCAAACGCAACCTGATCGCGAGCGAAGAAATCCCAGTGCTGGCAGACCGTATTCGAATACACCCAAGCTTCGCAACTCCAAACATGTACTCGTCTGACGCTGCGATCCTGGAGCTGGCGGCACCAGCGTATCACCTGCCGGTAGCACTCGAAACCACGATAACCGACTTTGCGGACGGGAGAAGCGCTGAAATGTTTTCGTTTGGGGCTGCATCTGGGACACAAGTCGGCAGTCTCCGTGGGCTGAAGCTCCCGCTGTGGTCGCAGAGAAAGTGCCAAGCGACAATCGCAGGTGCAGATGGCAGTGTCCTCTGTGCAGGTGGAGTGGGGGACGCCGACGCCTGCGCTGGCGATTCTGGGACCCCACTTCTCATCACGAATGAAGACGGGGCGGATCTCCTCGTTGGGCTCGTCAGTGCTGGGTATGGATGTGGGCAAGCGGGAGTTCCAGGACTGTACACTCGGATATCCTCCGTCGCGGACTTCATCGCCACGTACACCGCGCCAGCTTTCGCTACACTAGCAAATACGTCCGCAGACCCAACTCATCCGACACACGCGACTTCACTGCCTGCTGGACGTGACAACGGATCTAAAAGTGCTGATGCCGTCAGCGGAGGTGGCAAGACCAGTGGCGTTGACGCAGAATTCCCCCAAGCGCTGGTGCATCATCCGCTCCCAGACACCACGCCAATCACGAAGGACAAAGTGCTGGAGTACTTGTTGAGGGTCGATGGCGCGCTCTCAGCCTCGAAGCAGCTAAAAGACCGACTGAAGAATCCCTCAAACGACGTCACGCTGTACTCCTCAGGGGATCTGAGTGGAGTCACGCAGGTGATTGCAGCACATGACGCGCGTCCTCTCAATCAGCGACTGGATCGTTTTGGGACCGTGAGTACTCGATCTGCTGGCGAGCCACCGATTCCTGCGACAGAGGTATGCTTGGCAGTGTATATAGGCTAATGATGATTTCACTGACTACAGCTTAGCGAACTATCGTTTTGTATGATGTACTGTAAAAGTTAGTACGAACCTTTTAATGGTTGAAACAACAAATGTCGACACCTTTGCGAACTCAGTAGTCCGCGTCGCTGGAGTGTGTGGAACATTTGTCTAAGGTCGCATTCCAAAGCCATAGCGGACGATCCAGTGCTTTCCCATGCAAACGTGTGGTTATCGAACCGCTTGTGAGACCTCACGCATCTCACCTCAGCAATACTCATTCGCACACCTCTGTCGCCGATTTTAGCTCCTCGCCGGTAAGACGAGCATTCACAGACCCAAACCGGCCCTCTCGCTGGTTCAGAGGAAGCGCGTCGTGCGCTGCGATCACTCGCAAGATCACGCTCAGATCCCCAGTCGAATAGAGCGTCATCTCATTCAAAGGGTTTGTCAGCAAGTCTCTCAGCTCTATTGAAACTGGAAGTGCGTCGTCTGTTCCCACGAAAAACTGGTCCACTTTGCCTTTCGTGATGTCCGTCACGTCGGGCAGTGTTTGGTGATCAATCGCATTCGGAAACTCTGCATCAACGTTGGTGGCCTTTCCATTTCCACTTTGGTTGGCGCCTTGGTTATTGAGGCTGCTACCACTGGTGCCTTTGGATTCAGAGCCATTCGCAGTGGTTGGTGATGTTGGTGTTGTCGTTGTCGTCGTGATTGGAGTCGATGACAGCGCTGGCGTAGTTGGTGTATCTGTCTGCAGACTGGCTGCTGGGGTACTGGAAACTGGAGTTGTGTACGCCGTGATGAAGTCCAAAATCGATGAAATTCGAGTGTACAGTCCTGGAACCCCCGCCTGTCCGCACCCGTAGCCAGCGCCGACCAGCCCGATCAAAGAGTATTTATGTGTTTTAGTGCTGAGGGTAAGCGGACTTCCCGATTCGCCAGTACACGCATCCTTCGCTTCTTCTCCACCTGCGCACAACGCGCTCGTATCGACATCAGGGATTACTGCTTGGCATTTCTTGTGCGACCACAGCGCAAGTTTTAGCTCGTGAAGATCGGGACTTCCAGCTGTTGGCTTGTTCGCAGCACCAAACGAAGCCAATTCTGAACTCGCTCCATCAGCAAACTCTGTGGTGCTGTCAAGTAGAATCGGGAGGTGGTACGCCGGCGTCTTCAGCTCCAATATCGCGGCGTCGAACGAGTACATGTTCGGAGTGCCAAACTTCGGGTGGATGCGGATGCGATCTGCCAGTACTTGGATTTCCTCGCTTGTCGTAGATTTGTCCGGCGCCTCGTACCCGATGGAAACCCACGCGACAAGTCCGTCGGAGACGCAGTGGGCTGCCGTGAGCACGTACTGTGAGGCGATCAGCGCTCCACCGCAGAAATTCTGCCCAGTCATTGTCATTCGAAGCCCCACAACGAACCCCAACGAGCCGTAAAGTTTGGCTGGGCTTCCACTTGTTGCACGCCCCCAGACATGCCCATACACGTAGGCGTTGATGAAGTTTGCCGCTGCCAGGATGTTCACGTAGCTGTCGGTGTACGGATCGACGTCAGGGCCGACTTGGAGACCGACCAGAACCAGCTTCCCGCTGAAGGTCCCGACTAGAGCTGCACTCGCTGAATTCGGGTTCTCAAATGCAATTGTTTCGTTTCCGGCGCAAATAATTCCACCAGGTAGGCGAGCTCCTGGGATTGAGGTGTGAGTGGTCTCGCTACTGTAGCTGCACTGGTTGGCCTCGAGTACCTGATACGGCGCAATGCTCGTTCTGCCACTCAGATCAACTCGAACGACATCACTTCCGACGGTTGCTTCAAACGGAGCCAGTGCAATGGGAGCTGAGGCTCGTTCCGGTGACGATAGCTTGATAATCGCGAGGTTGTATCGAAGCGTGCTTTTGTCGCCGCTCTGGTACAACGGGTGGATCACAGTCTCATTATGCAGAATGCCTACGAATGCAGCATCTTGGCTAATTCCGTAGAGTGCAGCGGTGATCTCATGCGCTTGGACGCACGACGCGGTCGTCAGCACAAACTCTGGAGCAATCAGCATCCCGCCGCAGTCAACGATTTTTCCTGACGCGACCAGTTGGACAGCAGCACCGCGGTACTTCTTCTCATCAGGTGCTGGTTCGGTATCTTGGCTCCATAAGCTTGTCATCGTGTCGACGAAAGCCTTTCTAGGTTCAAAGTCAAGCCGAGCGAAGGGAATACTTATCTCTTCCGCCAGATTGCGAGACCTAGTTCCCAGCCCGACTACGGCACCATCGATCACCAGGAACCCCATTTGCACCAGAGTTCCACGCACGCGAGTGGTCACATTCAGCAGCATCGAGTGAACGCAGTCAAGACCTTCGGAAACAGCAGTAGCATCGGTCAGCGAACACGCATTGCTTGAGTCCATGGACGAGCTGACAACCTGTGGCCGTCCGCGTCGGAGCAGGATCAGGTCCAGTAGCTTCACTTCAAGTGAGTTCTGGGACTCTGCGGGCAGCAGTGAAAGGGAGTTCACCCTTGACTCGCCGTGCACATACGGACGCTCTAGCTTGATGAGCATCAGATAGCTTGATGACCCATTCAGTCCCATTGCGACTTGAAAATCTGCTTCATACTGAATCTTCTGCACCGCGATCTTGTCATCTTCGAATAGCACCCACTTCGGCTCAAGCCCTTCCTGAACCCATTCGGCGTTGGCGAGAACGACGGTCGGTGAGATTTGGACGGCAGCAACCGGGTCAATCGGGATGTCAACGTCGGATAGAAGGTACACGAACGGGTATTGGATGGACAATTGCAGGACTTCGTCGGAGATTTCCGCCGTTTCCGATGGCTCACTTCCCCACCTGCGACCACGCGCATTGGCGTTGATGAACTCAACCGCATCAAGCAGAACGCTTGCGTAGCCGCTGGCAGATGAATTGCTGCCGTGCTCAATAAGCAGACCAACCAAAACCAGAGTACCCTCGATGGTGCTGAGCAGTGCTGCACTGTCTGCCGTAGTCTTCAGACTGTCACCGCTTGCATTCCCAGCACAAATCATCCCGCTAGACGCTTTAAGAAGCCCTAAAGATGAAGAGAGCGGAGACTTCGACTCAGCGCACACTTCAGTGTCAAGCACAGTGCATACTTCAGCTCCAGGTGGACCGCTCAACTCGACTCGGACAACTTCACTTCCGACAGGCACTTCACTCGGCGCCAACGGCACGACAGCCGACTCTGGTAAAGAGGACATCAGTTTCACGATCGCAAAATTGTATCGAAGCGTGTCTTTGTTCCCCGCTTGGTACTCCTGGTGCACCACGATAGCCGGCTGGACTTCAAGAACTTGACTGCCGCTTTTGGTTATCACTACGATGGACGAGAAGTAGTGTGCCAATGCACACGATGCGGTTGTCAGAACTGCATCTGGAGCGATCACCATCCCGCCGCAATCAACAGGGAACCCATCTTCGAAGAACTGGACAGTCGAACGAAGATACTCGAGCTCCTTTGTTGTGATTTCACCTGACCAACGCGACTCCACGAACACATTGAGCATGAAATCTCGTCTGTTGACGTCTGACAGCAGTAGAAAGCGCACTCGGAGCACGTCTGCACTTAGCATATGGAAGCCGGATGTCAGTCCAACGGGTTTCCCACCATACAGCACGAACCCCGTTCGCACAGCAACCGAAGTACTGACGTTTTGGTGCGTCGACATCAGACACAAAAGCCCTTCTTGATCGGCGACTCCCATATCACGACTCAGCCCGCACTCCTCCACTGGAGCCAACTCGGCGTTGACGTCACTTGATACCCCACTTTGTAGCAAAACCGGGTCGAGGAAGCTCAGTTCGAGCCCAGAATCTAGCGGCACGCTCACTGGTTGAAGTCCTGGCCGATAGTAGGCGCGTTCGAGCTCGATTATCACTATAAAACTCGCCACTGGATAAATGCTCCCGGCATTGACGCTTTGAACCCACAGCTTCTTGACGGGGATCTTGTCGTCTTCAAGTAGCACCCACTTGACTTGCTCTTTGTCATCTATCCAGTCCACATTCGCTACTAAGAACCGTGGCGATATGTGGAAAGCAGCCACAGACTTTGTTGACGCGTTCATGCTGTCCGACAGGTACGCGAACGGGTAGCGAAGCGCAGCTAACGCCACATCATCCGTGATAGTCGTGCCCTCTCCATCGCTATTACCGCCTGGAGAATCTGCAAGACCGTACACGTTTGCGTAGATAAACTCTTTCGCGTCCACGATGTTGGAATAACTCTGCGCATTTGAATCAACGTCTGCAACAGACTGGAGACCGAGCAGCACCGTCTTGTTGTGGTAAGATCCAACCAGCGCCGCGCTGCTTGAGCTTGTTAATTCGACTTCCGAGCCATTGATTTGAACAGCGCAAATCATTTCGCTCAGAGTACCACTTGCGATGGTTGATGTGCCCCACGAGTCAGTACACTGTTCACTGTCGACCACCACGCGCGCTTCCATTTCAGACGAACTACTTAAATCAACATGGACAACTTCACTTCCAATAGGAAAGTTGACTGGCACCAGTGAAATCGTCGCAGATGCTGGAAGGAAGTTCACCAGCTTCACGATCGCGAAGTTGTATCGCACAGCGTCGGCTTCGTACAGCGGGTGGAGCAAAGGCTTGTCGGTGCGAGCGGTGCAGTCATAATCGCTGTACAGGCACGTTGAGAGTTGATTCTGCGAAGCGCACGACGCGGTTGTCAGAATAGCATCTGGAGAGATCACCACCCCTCCACACTCAACTGGGACTTGATTCTCAAAGAACCAGATGGCCGACGCGCGATAGTTGGACTCCTCTGGCGTGAGCTCAGCTGACCGATAGAAGTCCACAAAGCTGTTGAACATGAAATCCCGTCGATCTTGTTGCATGAGCAGCATAAAGCGCACGTTCAGTGCGTCTGCATTCAGTTGGTGGTATCCGGAAACAATCCCAGCTAGCTTGCCTTCGTACATCACGAATCCCATCCTCGCTGCAACCGAAATGCTGGTTTTCTGGTGTTCAGACGTAACGCACGAAAGTCCTTCATTGGCAGCCGCTTTCTGGTATAGTCTACACGCGTCCAATGGAGCCAAGTGGGCGTTGTCGTCGCTTGGTATTCCACGCTGCAGCAGAACTGGGTCGAGGAAACTTAGCTGAACAGTAGAAGAAGATTGGAATCCACCATCTTCTTGCGGTAAACTCACTGGTCGGACTCCTCGTCGCTTGTAGCCATGCACCAGCTCGATCATCACGACGAAACTCGACGAAGGGAAGGCGCCGCTTTTACGCTCACTGTGGAACGACAGCTTCTTGACTGCGATCTTGTCGTCCTCAAACAGCACCCACTTGATCTGCTCTCGAGCGCTAATCCAGTCCGCGTTCGCCACCAAGAAGGTCGAAGTGATGTGAACTGCCGCGACAGACTGTGTTGACGCGTTCATGCTGTCCGACAAATACGCGAACGGGTACTGAACCGACGCTGAAAACACTTCATCGGGGATAATCGTTGCCGCAACATCCTCACCCGAGGTGCTTGAAGACTCCACAATGCCGTACACGTTCGCGTAGATGAACTCTTTCGCCTCCATGACGCTCGAGTAAGTCTGTACTGGTAGGAATTCGTCTTCGAGGTTTACCTGGAGCCCAAGTAGAACCGGTTTGCCATTGTAAATTCCAAAAAGCGACGAACTGCTTGAGCTTATTGCTTGAGCTTGTGACCCATTGGATCGAGCAGCGCAGACCAAGTCGTCAAACACTGTACTTGCAGGAGTGGTTTGTGAGCTAGCACACTGCTCCCTCTCGGCCGCAACGCAGGACTCAACTCCCGACGGACTGCTCAAATCGACGCGTACGACTTCACTTCCAATGGGAAAGTCGAATGGTGTCAACGCAATGACAGCGGGTGCTGGAAAGAACTCGGACAGCTTGACGATCGCGAAGTTGTGTCGCACAGCGCCGGCTTCGTACAACGGGTGAATCAGCGGCTTGTCCTGGAGAACGGTGCATTCATAACTGTTCTCATCACCATTGTCAAACAAGCACGACTCGGATAATTGATCCGACAATGCGCACGTCGCTGTTGTCAGAACCGCGTCCGGAGCGATCACGACTCCCCCGCAGCCGACTGGGAACCCATCGTAAAAAAACTGGACTGTGGACGCGACGTACTCCGAAGCCTCCGGTGGGATCTCCCTCGATCGATAGGATTCCACGAACACACTGAGCAAGAAACCCCGCCGCCGGTCTTGCGCAAGCTGCAAAAAGCGCGCTATCATCTTGTCTACATTTGGCGTGTGGTAGCCGGACACTAGCCCAGCGAGCTTGCCGTCGTACAGTACGAATCCCATTTGCACAGCCGCTGAACTGTTGACGCTTTGATGTGAAGACGTAAGACACGACAGCTCCTCCTGTTCAGCATCGATTTGGCCCAACCCGCACACATCCACTGGCGCCAACTGAGCGTTATCGTCGGTTAATAACCCACGCTGCAGTAAAACTGGGTCCAGGAAGCTCAGTTGCAGCGACGTAGGAGCAAATTTTGCGTCCTCTGACGGCAAACTTGTCGGTCGGACGCCTTGTCGTCTGTAGGCACGCGCCAGCTCGACCACGACAATGTAGTTTGGCGGTTCGAACCAAGTGGTACTCTCGCTGAGGAACCAGAGCTTCTTAACGGGGATCTTGTCGTCTTCAAACAGCACCCACTTGATCTGCTCCTTGTCCTCAACCCAGTCCGCATTTACCACCAGGAGCGTCGAGAAGATCTGGAACGCAGCCACCGATTGTATCGAGGCATTCATACTGTCTGAAAGATACGCAAACGGGTAGCGAATCGACGCTGCAAACAAATCGTCCGGGATCATCTCGTCGTCACCGACACTTGTGGAGGGGCTGGAAGGAGCAGACTCGGACTGATTTGTTGGCCCAGAAACTGATCTGCTGAATGAAGACGATGACTCTCCGGCCAGCGAGCCTGGCTCTGCCATCACGAACGGAAAACTCGATCCCGATGAGCTTGAGGGCGAAGGCGGATGATCGTCTGGAGATAGCGAAGTTGCTACTGAGTCCAATGATCCTGATCCGCTGCCATGAATCGAAGCGCTTGCTGTGTAACCAGGGTGCGCATCTAAGGCGTACACACGAAATAGCCCCACACAAAAGGCAAACAGGTTAGGTTGACACAATGATGGCAAGGCTGCAACGAGAGCGAGACAACCCACTCAGTAGTAAAGTATTACAAGTACTTACCAAGCTGCAAGTTCGCCACTGACGTCACGACGAACAGGGTACTGTTGTCGCTTGCACAGCAGAGGAAACTCTGTGCAACAAAGCCAAGCGCGTACTCCGTGTCGTCTAGTTTCACTGTGACGGGCTGGCTGTCGACCTCTCCAGCAGATGGAGCGCGGCATTCATCAGCACTTGACCACCCGCGCTTGGTACACAGGACGCCATTCTGCGGGAGACGCTTTCCAAAGATCGCTTCGCACTCGCTGTTCGCCACGACGCGAACCTCCGACTGCTTGAGGACAAGTGTGTGGTCTAGATCGCCAGCATCCACTTCTCTGGTTCCGTTCGCGCTGAAATCTACCGCTCGGTCTCCTCTTAAAAGTTCGTGTCGGACCATGCGCTGCTGCTCGGACGAGCCTGGTTGAGGGGAGTCAAACACCACAGGCGAAGCATCGGGCTGCGCTACTGGCGCGATCAGCGATCCGACGGTCATCTCAAAAGCCCATGCGTCATTGTGGTCTCCATGGACTCGCGTGTCTGACGCGAACGACGCCACAGTCACTACCAATGGCGCGTGATCTACGCCAATCAGAATCACGCGGTGGGGAGCTCGTGAGGCATTCGCGCAGCGTGCGCTGGTGACAATAGAGCTCGAGTCCGGGAGAAGAAAGCCGAGGCACGGGAGCCGCTCGCTGTCTCCGGCTAACACGTCCTCCTCCCCAGCAGGCGTCGTCGCGTTCACCGCAAGTGCGTCTGGGGAGTGCGTCGATAGTCCTCCGGCGCACGCCAGCACGGCAGCTGCACACGCAAGCGGGCGCCATCGCAGCCACGTCTTGGTCGAGGACGAGCGCATCGCGCAATTGAAAGCTCTCTTGCTGTCCGTTGACCTCTGCTCTCTCTCTTCCTTCTCTCTGTGTGTGGTGGTGCATAAGTGGCAGGGTATTTGGTCCCCTGCTGGGCGCCCACCCGACTGTAGGATGATTAGGGAGAGAGTGGTTTTTGTGCTTGCTTCGTTGTTCACGTCAAGTCACGACAACAGCCAACCGCGCTCTTTATGTACAGTAAGTAGTACGTGTCTGGTTTAATTAAACTGCGCGGAGGGGGTGGGACGAGCACTCGTCATTTGGAGAGTGCCGATACGTACGCTAGCCCCCATAGCCGACTGACTGCCTGGCGTTGTACGAACGGACATACGCATGGGGCGCATGGGGCGTCACAGAAGAACAGGCAGAGCATGAGGCTGCTCTTCCCCACACGCGTTGCTGCTTGTTGCTGGTGGTGCTTGCTGGCAACCAGAGCGCGGTAGTTTAATACCGCGCGCACCCATCTCCCACTCAATCGGTCAAAAACACCCCATTTTTGGTAGGTCAAGAGTTGCCTGACCAAATCCGAAAATGAGAATTTGGGCAAGCACTATTGCACATTGGACAGAGCGTGGTCTTGTGATGTTAATGTAGTGGTTTGTTGTTCATGCGCATGCTTGGGTGGCGAGATGTGGGTCGTCAAAGTGAACACCAGGACCATAATTACATGCCTCCATGTGTGATTGGATACTAAATGAAATGCTGACATTAGCAAATCATATGCTCTCAAAATTGTTATGTGGTCGACACCACATTCCTCAAATTTGGCGTAAAACCCCAAATTTGAGGAATTCAACCAAAATGTATTGTATAAATCATAACTTTTACAATGTTGAGTGTTTTGATAGTCCAGCATTTTTTGGTGAAAATGACCCGAGGTGGATGCACGTTGATGGCAATAACTCTTGATCTATTCACTCACATGCGGTCTATGATAGATTTTTAAGATGCCAAGATGCAAGAGTTCACATGGTAGCATTTGCACCTTCATTGTTGTGTATTTTCGGATTTAGTGAACCCTAGCTCACACACAAAGTTTAGACCGATTAAGTCAGAGATGGTCTGGCGACAAAATCATCGAGCCAAATCATTTTAGGAACTGATTTGAGATTGGGGCTAGGGATCTGGTCAATCGGTAAGTACGCATAGCCACCAAAGTGCGTACTTGTTGTTCCGATGCCGTTTCCAGGCAACCCGTGTTTGTCGTGGCAATTATTTGAACGAAGTGTCTGGTCACAACGCCTACGGCAATGTGCCATCAGACACCGTGTCGAGGTAGGTCCAGAGGATCCGGTCCTCGGAAGTCAAATCAACCTCTATAGTCGTCCATCAGATGCAACTTCAAAGCTCTCAACACCCAAATCTGAAGAACAACGTTGCAGATTTTTGAGCTTGATACCGTCACCTCCTTTGTACCCACTTCCATGCGTCCTGGGTGCAGGTGAAGGTGCTGGAGCGGTAGAAGCAGCAGGGGCGCTTGAGGTGCTTGCGCGAGCACTTGCAGTAGCTGATGGCTTCGTCGTCTCTGTCGCGTTGAGCCTTGGACTGCCGCCTCTTTCGCTGGGAGCTGGTGCGATGTATGTTTTGATGAAGTCCAGAATCGAAGAAATTCGCGTGTACAGCCCCGGAACCCCCGCCTGCCCGCATCCGTAGCCAGCACTGACAAGTCCAATCAAGACATCGTCAGCAAAATTCGAGTGGAAAACGAGCGGACTACCCAAATCCCCGGTGCACGCATCTTGACCTTCTCTTCTTCCCGCACACACAGCACTCTCGTCGACGCCAAGAACCACCGCTTGGCACTTCTTTTGCGACCACAGCGGGAGTTTGAGCTGGTGCAGGTCCGTACGAAAGCAGCAGCGACTTCCTCTTGTCTTCGTAGTCTGTGGTGGTATCCAACAGCGAGATCGGACTGCTATACGCTGGGGTGGCCAATTCCAGAGTCGCAGTGTCGAACGAGTACATATTGGGTGACTTGAACATTGGATGGATGCGAATTCGATCGACCAACACCTGAATCGCTTCTCTTGACTCGAACGACACCCATTTGACAAGTCCGTCGGACACGCAGTGCGCGGCTGTGAGCACATACTGCGAGGCGATCAGCGCGCCGCCACAAAACTTCTAACCGCCTTTCTTCGTTTGCAATCCAACCATATAGCCAAATGGCACACCGTCCTCGATGGGCTTTTCGAGCAACTGAATCCCCCAGAGCTGCCCGTAGGCGTAGGCATTGATGAAGTTCGCTGAGGCAAGGATGTTCACGTAGCTGTCGGTGGTTGAGTCATCGTCTGGGCAAGCTTGAAGGCCGATCAGAACCAAGTTGCCGCTGAAGGTCCTCAGCAAAGCTGCACTCGATGACGTTGTCGCTCCAACTGCGACACTTCCGTTCCCAGCACAGAGAGTCCCACTTGGCAAAAAGGTTCCGTTGGCTGGAACGCTTGTGTTGCCGCCACATTCGTGCTCTTCAAGCACTTTGACTGACGAAACGCGCGACCCGCCACTCAGATCAACGCGAACGACTTCCCTACCGACGGGGAATTCGAATGACGCAAGCGCGACAGAAGTCCCCTTTGGTCGAGCTGTCTTGAGCTTCAAAATCGCGAGGTTGTACTGGAGAGTACTCTTGTCGCTGCGTTGATACAGCGGGCAGATCACGGTCTCGCTCTGAAGGACGCTGACGATGGCAACATCGCTGTCAAGTCCATGGAGTACGTCTGTGATCGCATGGTCTTGAATACACGGCGCTGTCGACAGCACGAAATTCTGAGCAATCAGCATGCCGCCACAGTCAATGATCTTCCCAGACGCGATAAACTTGACAGTAGCACTGCGGTACTTCTTCTCATCATGTGCTGGTTCGGTATCTTGGCTCCATAAGCTTGTCATCGTGTCAATGAAGTTCTTCCTTGGCTCATAGTCAAGCTGAGCAAACGGCACATTGATCTCGTCGGCCAGTTTGTGAGACCCTGTACTCACACTATCGACAACGCCACCATTCAGGAGAAATTCCATTTCCATCGGAGTACCGCGCGCAGCAGCTTTCATGTTCAGTATCGTCAAGTGTGCGCATTTGACACCTTGAGCAAAAGCAGTACCAGCCGTCAGCGAGCACGCGCTAGCTGAGCCCAACGACGAGTGGCCGTCCAGAGGCAGTCCGCGCTGAAGTAAAATCGGATCCAGAAACTTCACTTCACATGCTTTGTCTGATGGTGCTGACAGCGACGAACCAGATTCCACCTGGGCATCTTCACGCACGTACGCTCGCACGAGCTTGATCAGCGCCGGATAAACGGGCGGAGTTGTGCTTTTCGTCGAGCCTGCCGATGGCGCGTGGTAGCTTCGCTCGAGCTTGACCTTTTGGGCTGGGATCTTGTCATCTTTCAAGAGCACCCACTTGAGCTTGTTTGTGTCCTGAACCCACTCGGCGTTGGTCACGACAGTTGCCGGTGAGAGCTGGAATGCAGGGAGGCGTTCATACTGGACGAGAGGTACACGAACAGGTACGAAATTGACGATCGGAAGACATCGTCGGAAATCTCCGCCCCAGCACCGTCGTTTCCCAAACTGTGGCCGTTTACATGGGCGTCAATGAAATCTGCAGCATCCAAAATGCTGGCGAAACTATCCGCTAGGGGCCAAAACCCTTGACTGACTTGTAAACCAAGCAGAATCGATGACCCATTGTGGTCACCAACAAGCGCTGCGCTGTTTGTTCGTTCCGCATCCATATCAGCAGTTGTCTTATTTCCAACACACAAAGTCAAACGAGAGCGAGCATCCGTCGGTAGTGATCCGTACTGGATCAGCAATGGGTCCAGAAAACTCAGCTGGAGAGGGTTTGCGCTAGGTTGAGCAGACAGAGGAACTGCCAGCATCTCAACGCCCATCTTGCGATACCGATGCTCCAGTTTGATAAGCACGATGCAGGTATCCGAGCTTGAGCAGCCGCTTTCAAAGTTGTTCTCAAATCAGAGCTTCTTGACTGGGATCTTGGCGTCTTCAAACAGCATCCACTTCACGTTCTCAGCATTCTCGACCCATTCCGCATTCGCCACCACAAACAACGGCATGATGTGAACCGAAGCGACAGACTGCGTTGACGCGTCCATGCTGTCCGATGGTACGCGAACGGGTAGTGAACCGAAGCCAAGAAGACTGCGTCTGGGGTCAATATGTCTTCAAGATCAACGCTGGCATCTCGATTCGACGAAACCCAGCGGGTTTTGGTGACTCGGGAACTGACTCGTTGCCTGAAGTGGGCTGATCCACTGCTATGGATTGTGATCCCTCTGTTGCGTTTGGATCGATCGATGGTCTGGGTAATGTTGAAGATGGAGGTTCGCTGGTTAGATGTGGCGAGGGCGAAGGTGACTCACTCGTCGGTTGCGGCTGGGGTGAGGATGGACTTGACGACCCCATGCCACTGGTTTTACTTGCAACACTTGGTGCAGGAGTCGAATGCGAGCCTGCAATTCAAAAGCAACCACCACCAAACAAGAAGCCAGAGTTAGCTAAATGAACAAGCGAGCGGAACAAAGAATCCAAGACACGCAACAACTCACCAAGGAACGAGTCCACCACGGAGGCAATGATAACCAGACTGGTGTCATCGCTGCTGCATGCAAAACTCTTTGCAACAAAGCCAACCGCGTTCTCCACATCGTCGTGAACCGCTGTGACGAGCTGACCCCCGAGGCTCTCAGCCGCAGCAGTACGGCACTCATCGTCACTTGGCCACTCGACCTTGCCGCACAGGGCTCCACGCTGAGGGAGCGGCTCTACCGAGATCGCTTCGCACTCGCTGGTTGCCACTACGCGGACTTCGGACTGCTTGAGCCCAATCGCATGATTGTGACTTCCAGCAGCTGATGTATCCGTTGCTTGGTCGTTTTTGGCTACTATTTTGTGTCGCACCAGGCGCTGGTACTCCGCGCGCACCGACGCAGGGAAATCAAACACCACTAGAGAAGCGCTGCTTGGCATCAGAGGAGTATCCAGCAATCCAACGGCCGCATTGAAGCTCCATTTCGAAGAGGTGTCATCGCCTTCCTCATGAAATCGCGCGTCTGGTACGAGTGACGCCACAGTTACCACCAGAGGCGTGTGGTTCATGTCAATTAACACCACGCTGTGAGGCGGTGGGGTACTGGTCGCACAATGAGCGCTGGTCACAACGAAGCTTGTGTCGGGAAGAAGAAAGCGAGACAGAGAGATCGCTCGTTTCCTACATCCGATCCTTGCACAGAAGGCGTCAGCGTCAACGGACTGGAAGAAGCTTGGTGCATTGTCGTCGCGTTGGGCACAAGTGTCACGCTTGGGTCGCTAGCTACCACGCCTACCAACGCCCGCGCTGCTGCAAACGCAAACGCAACACAGCGCAGCGAGTGCTGGGGTTGCCGTGTCTTGGAGCTCTTCATGACGGGCGACCTTGGACGTGGCTCTCGTGCGCTCTCTTCTCTTTCTCTTTGACTGGCAATTAATCACTCAGGTACTTGGGCCTTGGGATTGCCGATTGCGAAATGACAGAGTACATGTCGACGAGGAAACCTACTGGGTGGGTGGTGGCGAAAGACGGGAGGTAGGGAGGCAGTCGACTGTTCCTCTTTTCGCGCTGAGGCAGTTGTGTCCGTCCACAGCCTGACACGGGAGGCTCCTCTCCGCCATTAATTTGTTCAGAATATCAAGGGCGACATGATGTGGTAAGTCCAACTCACAATGCCGATTGTAATGTTGTGGGTGTACCCACAACGAGCGCGTAATGAGCAGCTACAATCATATTCCCCAGCCAGAAGAGGGCACAGGATGCTGTGCTGACGACGAGCCGCATGCTGTGCATAGCCGCACTCGGTGCGCAGAAGACCAGCACCAGCTATGCTGACAAAGCTAATGAAACCAGTGTGCAGTATTAACACTGTGATCGCAGAGAATGAAAAGTGACGGCTTTGTCAATCGCAATGGCGGCAAAAGTTCCCTCATTGTAGTGGAGTATTTAATTGTCTGCAGTGATGTTCAATTTCAACCAATGGTTAGTGCACAAAGCACCAAATATTTTTTTTAACATCTTGCTAATACGCAAACCTAAACTAATCGCGTCTCGTTTTCTTTCTTGACGTGTTTCATGTGACTCTCTTCACCCGCAAGTCTCTATGGCGAACACGGGTTGGTCTCCAGACTGACGAGCGCTAACGGAGCCAAATCGATCCTGTCGCTGGTTCAAGGGAAGTGCGTTGTGCGCTGCGATCACCCGCAAGACCCCGCTCAGATCTCCGCTCGAGTACAGCGTGAGGTCGTTCGAAGGGTTCGTTAGTCGATCCTTCAGCTCCTTCGAAACTGCAAGCGCTCCGCCGTCACCTCCCAGCAAATACTCCACCACCTTGTCCATCGTGATCTCTGTCGTCTGGGGTAGCTCCTGATGTATAATCGGAGAAGTGAATGACCTGTCGTTTTTTGTAGGAGTAGGAGTTGTTGATTTGCCATTTCCACTTTGACTGGTAACAGGAGTGCCTGAGCCTTCCGTGCTACCCACGGGCGATGGCACTGGCGATGTTGAAGCAGGTTGAAGTGAAGATGCAGCCGGTGCTTCTGTTCCTCCACTGTGAGACGAGTCGAAGACTGGCGCAGTGTACGCGGCGATGAAGTCTCGAATCGAGGAGACTCGAGTGTATATCCCTGGAAACCCTGCCTGCCCACACCCGTAGCCAGCGCTCACAAGCCCAACTAAAGACGGGGTGGGCTTTTCAAAGTCAATGATAAGCGGACTTCCAGAATCACCAGTACACGCATCCCTTATCAGCTCTCCACCAGCGCACAGCGCACTGCCGTCGACATCAGGAACAACTGCTTGGCATTTCTTTTGCGGCCACAGCGGGAGTTCCAAGCCCTGAAGAGATATCGTGGTTTCACTCGTTGCAGCTCCAAATGAAAACAGAGTTGACGCTCGGCCGTCCGCAAAATCGGTGCTCTTGTCGAGTGCGATCGGGAGATTATACGCCGGTGTCGCCAACTCCAGGATCGCAGCGTCGAACGAGTACATGTTCGGCGACTGAAACTTGGGGTGGATGCGAATACGGTCTGTCAGTACTTGGATTTCTTCCGCATCGTTTGGGTTTGATCGATTGTACCCGACTCGCACCCACTTGACAAGTCCATCGGACACGCAATGCGCGGCAGTGAGCACAAACTGCGAGGCGATCAGCGTCCCACCGCAGAAGTTCTGCCCGCTTTTGGTCATCTGCAGCCCGACCACGAAGCTTACATCGCTGCGAAGAGGAGAGAAGGTTGGAGTAACTTTATGCCCCCACACATGACCGGACACGTAGGCGTTGATAAAGTTTGCTGCCGATAGAACGCTGACGTAGCTGTCGGTGTACGGGTCAGCGTCAGGGCCGACCTGGAGACCGATGAGAACCAATTTCCCATCAAAACGGGCGAGCAACGCCGCACTCGCAGAGTTCGCATCGCCAACCGCGGCGCTCTCGTCCCCAGCGCAGATAATTCCGTCTTCCAACAGAGAAAGAGGAGCAAACGTGGACCCAGCGCTGCACTTCTTTGCTTCGAGCACCTGGCAGGGCGCAACACGAGTGCCGCCACTCAGATCCACGCGAACGACGTCACTTCCCACAGGTTCCTCGAATGGCGCCAACGCAATAGCTACTGCATCAGGTTGCTCTGTGGACAGCTTGACGATCGCAAAGTTGTATCGAAGCATGCTCTTGTCACCGCTCTGGTACAGCGGGTGCACAACGGTTTCGGTCCGAACAATGGCTGAAAAGGCAACATTGTTGCCGAATCCCACGAGGACGGCGGTGATCTCGTGCGCCTGGGCACACGATGCGGTCGTCAGCACGAGCTTAGGAGCGATGAGCATGCCGCCGCAGTCGATGATCTTCCCAGCCGCGATCAGTTGGACGGTCGCGACGCGGTACGTCGCTTCGTCATGGGAAGGCACAACTTCCTGGCTCCATAGACTCGTCGTGTACTCGATGAAACTCCTTCTTGGCTCAAAGTCCAGACGAGCAAAGGGGACGCTGATCTCGTCCGCCAACGCGTGCGATCCAGTGCCCAGTCCGGAGACGACGCTGCCATTCATGAGGAACCCCATTCGCATCGGAGTACCGCGAGCAAAAGTGTCGATATTCTGCAGCGTCGAGTGCACGCAATCCACGCCTTCTATGGTGGCTCCAGGCTCGTCCAAAGAACAGGCACTCTCTGAATCCATAGTCGAGCGGCGATCTTGCGGGAGTCCACGCTGGAGTAAGATCGGATCTAGGAACTTCACCTCGAGTGCTTTCAGGGGTTCTGTTGGCAGCAACACAGGAGGAGACTCGGCACTCGAATTGCCGCGCACGTAGGGTCGCACCAGCTTGATCAACATCACAAAACTAGGAGATATCTCGCTGGTCGGCAACCCCATCATGGCGCGATAATCTCCTTCGTACTGGAATTTCTGCACTGGGATCTTGTCGTCTTCAAAGAGCACCCATTGCAGATTTTGACGGTCGCCGATCCATTTGGCATTCACCACGACGACACTCGAAGAGATGTGGACTGCGGCAATTGAGTGAGCAGAGGCGTTCATACTGGAGGACACGTACACGAACGGATACCCCATGGAAGATCGGAAGAGTTCGTCAGAGATCTCGTCTGATTCCGATGACTCATTCCCCCACTTGTGACCAAACACGTTGGCGTTGACAAAGTCTACAGCGTCGAAGATGCTCGCGTAGCTATCTGCAGATGTGCCGCCGCCTTGGTCCGCTTGGAGACCGACGAGGACCAGAGTACCATCGATGGTACCAAGTAGCGCAGCGCTATCTGAAGATGTCTGTAAACCACCACCGTCGGTATTCCCAGCACAAATCGTTCCAGTTGGCACTGACGGATGGAGAAGACCTGAAGGCGAAGCGAGTTGAGGAGACCTTGACCCGACGCACACCGCTGGGTCAAGTACCGCACACACTTCGACTCCAGATGGGCCACTCAAGTCGACTCGGACAACCTCGTCACCAACAGAAATATCCACCGGTGCTAACGCAACCACAGCCGACTCAGGTAGAGAGGAAGCCAGTTTCACGATCGCGAGGTTGTATCGATGCGTCTCTTTGTTTATTGCTTGATAGAGCGGGTGCGCCACAGTGTCCGGAAGAGTCTCAAGTACTTGAATCCCGGCTTCGGTTTTCCAAATGGCGAATGAGAAATGGTGCGCCAATGCGCATGATGCGGTCGTCAGGATAGCGTCTGGAGCGATCACCATTCCTCCGCATTCAACTGGGAAATCGTCTTCAAAGAACCGGACAGTCGAGCCGCGATACATTGCCTCCTCTGGGGGAAGAGCGACAGATTGCTCCGATTGCATGAACACGCGGACCATGAAATTCCTTCGTAGCTGTGAAATCACCAAGAATCGCATTCGAGTCGCTTCAGTCAGCTTTTGGTAGCCGGATACAATCCCAGCAAGCTTGCCGTCGAGCATCACGAAGCCCATCTGCACGGTGCGTGAACTGTTGGCGTCATGCCACTCGGACGTAAGGCAGGACACCCCGTCTTCCTCTGCAGTGGCTGCATCATGCAACCCACACGCGTCCAGCGATGCCAAGTGCGCGCTACCATCAGTTAAAACGCCATTTTGTAGTAGCAGCAAGACAGGGTCACGGAAGCTCAGCTGGAGCGCGGCAGACTCATCTTCTTGCGACAAAATCACGGGTTGGACTCCTGGTTGTGCGTAGACTCGCTCCAGCTCAATCACGACGATGAAGGTGGCCATCGGGTACCCAAGGCTCACACCGTCGTTTTGAAACCAGAGCTTCTTGACTGGGATCTTGTCATCTTCAAAGAGCGCCCACTTGATCTGGTCCCGGTCGCTGATCCAGTCTCCATTCGCCACCAGAAACCTCAGCGAGATGTGGAAAGCAACCACAGACTTCGTTGACGCGTTCGTCGTATCCGACAGGTACGCAAACGGGTGCTGTAGTGAGGCTGTCAGAACTTCGTCAGGGATAGTCGTGGCTTCACCATCGTTGTCGTCACCGCCTGCGGAATCCACAGCGCCGTACACATTCGCGTAGATAAAGTCCGCTGCATCTGCAATCTTGGAGTAGCTGTGTACGGCAAAGCTTCCTCCTAAACTCGCCTGGAGACCAAGCAAGACTGTCTTGTCATGGTAGGTACCTACAAGTGCCGTGCTGCTTGAAGATGTCGATTCCACTTGCGACCTATCAGCATGAGCCACGCAGATGGACTTGCTCGACATGCTGCACTGCACACTCTCAACCACGACGCACGCCTCGGTGCCAGCTGGGCTGCTCAAATCAACACGGACGACCTCACTCCCCAAGGCAAAGTCCATCGGCGCCAATGCAATCGCTGCTGACACTGGCAAAAGTCGTTCCAGCTTCACAATCGCAAAGTCATACCGCGTGTTTCTCGCCCATCCTCGACTGTACAGTGGATGCACCACCGTTGCGTCCTTGGCGATGGTTAGCTGGTACGTATTCTCACCAGTGCCGTACACACACATGGACAGCTGGTGAACCATGGCGCATGTTGCGGTCGTCAGCACAGCGTCCTGGGCAATGAGCACCCCGCCGCAGTCTACTGGGAAACCGTCTTCGAAGAACCGAACAGCAGACGAGCGATATCTCAACTCCTCTGGTGTCAAAGCGACCGCTTTCTGCGACTCCACGTAGACGCTTAGCATGAAATCCAGTCGCATCTGCGCCGAGAGCAGGAAGAAAGGAATGGTGACCGTGCCGCTGCCAAGCCTGTGGTGCCCAGACCCCAGTCCAACGAGCTGGCCGTCGTGCGTCACGAACCCCATTCTCACGATACCTGAGCTGTTAACGGCCGCGGTCCACTGGGAAGTAACGCAGGAAAGCTCTTCCTCTTGGGCGGAAGCGAAGCCACCAAACCCACACTCGTCTAGCGATATTAAGTGAACGTTGTCGTCACTTGGAACTCCATGCTGCAGCAGCAGCGACGCTGGGTCGAGGAAGCTCAACTGGAGCACCGCAGAGTCTTCAAGCCGAGCTGTCAGCGGTCTCATGCCTCCTCGATGGTAGGCACGCTCGAGCTCGACCATCACGAGGTTGAACGTAAGCGTCAGCTCGTCGCTTCCCAGCCAGAGCTTCTTGACGCGAATCTTGTCGTCCTCAAAGAGAACCCACTTGATCTGTTCTTGGTCATCGATCCAGCCGCTGCTTGTCACGAGGAACGTCGACGAGACGTGGAACGCTGCAACAGACTGTGTCGACGCGTTCATTGAGCTGGAGAGGTACGCGAACGGGTACTGGATCGCCTTTGAGAAGAGTTCGTCTGGGATAAGTTCGCTGCTGCCGTCGGTGTCAGCGTCTGTGTCAGCATCACTTGCTGACAGAGGCTCCGACGACACTTCTGCTGCTGATGCTGATGATCCAGATGACGACGATGACGACGATGACGACGATGACGATCGAACAGGCGGGACGTGCAAAGTTATGGGCTTTAACCTTACCACCAAAGTCGTGACGCTGACACTGTCCGCGGATGATCCGGATCCTTCTGATCCGGACGAAGTTGGATTGATCTGGTTTCCTGCGATAGAAGCAGAAGCTGACGAGTTCGATGCGCTGTTACTGCTGCTGCTGCTACTGGCACTCGAGGGACTTGGTGTCGGGTCTACAAACAAACATGGAGAACGTCAAGATCCTACTACAAAACAAAACAAAACGCATCCATGCGCATACTAACACTCAGACAACCCCAGTCACTCACCGAGCAGTAAATCGATTACTACCGTCACCACAAACAAGCTGCTATTGTCGCGCGTGCTGCAGGCGAAGCTTTCTGCGATGAACCCAAGCGCGTACTCCACATCGCCCTGTTTGATCGTGACGAGCTGATTGTTTATGTCTCCAGTAACAGCAGCACTCTGGCACTCCTCGACGCTCGCCCACGCGCTCTTGCCACACAGAACGCCACTCAGCGGGAGGCGCTTTCCAGCGACCGCTTCACACTCGCTATTCGCTACGATACGAACTGTTGACTGCTTGAGGACGAAAGCGTGGCTGAGATCATCCTCAGCAGACGGCTCGCTCATCGTATCAACGCTTCTGTGAACTTCGTATCGGATCACTGAGCTCTGCGGGCTCGACTGGGTAGTGTTGGGGACACCGCTGAACGCCACGGGAGATTGATCGCTTCGTGATAAAGGAGCGTCCAGTGAACCTACCGCTGCATCGTACACCCACTTAGCCGCGTCGTCACCGTCCTCACAATACAGCGCGTTCGCGTGCAGCTCTGCGACTGTCACCAGCAGCGGCGACTGGGCCGTGCCGATCAGAACCACGCTGTACGGCGCGTGTGAACCGCTCGCACAGTGCGCGCTGATGACAACCGAGCTCGCATTCGGAAACAGGAAGCCGAGACACGGGAGACGGGCACGCGCGGCGTCGTGTGCGCTCGTGGCTGGTGTTGCTGTCGCGCTGTCTACCAAAGAAGAAGGAGAGAAACCAGGGGCTATCGTCGCATCCACATTCGCTGAGCCAGAGGAAGCAGCAGCCGGCGTTCCTGACAGTGGAGCCATCGCGCTGAAGGCATAGACACTCGGTGGCCAGCAGCTACTGCTGCACATGGCGCCAGCAGTGAGCGCGAGCGCGACGCAGCGCCGCAGCGTCTTCATCGCTGTGCTTATGACGACGCTGGTTAGTATTAGTAGTTAGAGTGGGGAGAACAGAAGGCAGACAGCCAGGGGGGCAAGAGGAGTTGAGATGGGAGCCATGGTGAACTGAATGAGCGAGCAGCTCCAAATGTACCCTAAAGGCACTCAAAGTGACATGCATTCTTGGTTTTTTGCGGGAAGCGATTTTCGGGCTCTTTTGGGTGATAGCCGGGCGCTTTTCCTACGCTCGCTCAAAGTGCAAAGTACAAAGTACAAAAGGTTGGTCGCTACTATAAAAGTACACGTACAGAGCTGAGCTGGTCGGTCGCATTTCTTACCTGCTCATAGATACTGAGACCCTAAGGTCGGCGCACGAGAGCGTAATTCAACTTTCTCATAGAACACATCCTCAATCGCTGAGGCCTGAGTCCACACAAGTGGAAATCCGAGTGCCAAGTTGTGAAAATGGTTTGAAACCTCGGATCGAACCCGACAAAATGTAAGTACATATCAGCATAAGGTCAGGAAAACCTGACCTCAAAACCTACTTCGTTTTCTCGCAAGGTCACTTAACGCGCTAAACCCTGTGCTTCGCTTTCACATTTGCTGTGCCAAGCATACAAACCCTACACATGAGCTAGAAGAATGAGAGTTTTGAGCAACTGATTCTGACGGTGACCACGCTGTTAGAAAAGATCGGTGATTACAACGCACGAGCACTGGTTTAAGTAAGCGACAGACTTGATCCTCCGTTTGCGCGTGACGTTTTATTATGAAAGCAGCACCGCTGATGAGAAGCATTCTTCCCATCTCAGCTTGTAATTTTAATCTCAGACACAATGTGTACTCCATTCATGCACCACGTTTTCTATTGGCTGGTAATGAGTGGTTTTTGGTCTTCGAGTTTTTCCTTTTCATTCATCACGAGCGAGACTGACTCATTTCGGAATTTGAGCTGCGCGCAAGAGAGAAGAAACGCCTTGTAAGTAGCTACAGTATGCGGACATGGGTCTCCGCGGCTCGGCTCCTGCTTCAAGTCCAAGGCGAACTGTCGGCACTACTACCGCAGAGCGTCCATGGCGAATGCGTCGGCGTCGTTGTGACACCAGAGATCGTGCTCCTGCCAGCGCACTGTGCTCAGAGCCTGGAGAAACACGGCAACAGCCAGCAAGTCGCTGTCCTCGGCGCGACCGCCAGCGACATCACGAAGGTCCAGATCCGGAAAGTCACGATCCACCCTTTGTATTGTCCAGGCGAGATGGTATTTGATTTCGCCCTTGGCTATGTGAAGCCAGGGACCCTCGCATTGAGTGGGACAGAGTTCCACTTGGATGGAGGCCCAGAAGTCAAGGCGCGAGAGGACCAGGTCAGGATCAATGACCTCATCGTTTACAGCCTTCGACAGACAGAGAGTAACCAGGACGAGAGCGATTCCCTGACATTGACGACTCGCGGGTTCGTCGCGCTTGACGCAAGCAGTGCTTGTGATACGAAACAGACTGCGGACAGTGGAAGTGCCAACGGCGTCTGCGTGGGCTGCAAGTGGGAAGGCAAAGAAGAATGCGAAAATGACATGTCTGGTCGTCAAGTCGTCGTTCGCTGCGTCAATGACTGCGACTACTTCTACGGCTTCGTCTCGCGTTCGTCACGATGCAGCGAACATGGAGAGCAGGTCTTCACTGTCAGCCCAATCGCAAATGTGTTGGAGTTTATTGGACGCGAGCTTCCGCAGTTTGATTCCCACCCGAGCGTGATTGACCAAGCGGACGGAGTCTTGACGACACAGAGGAGGAGAATGGCCGCCGATTCCAGCGGTGCAGGTACAGCTGATGGGCAGCAACCTGCGAGCGTTGCAGACTCAAGTTTGCACGAGAAGTACCTGGTCACGTTCTACGACGGCTTGACGCCGCTCGGCTGCAGTGGAGCTCTCATTGCGCCGATCTTCATCTTCACAACCGCGACCTGCACCTTGAGTCATCAGATCACGCACGTTTCCTTCGGCAGAACGGGCGGATTCGAGTTCATCATGCAGTTCCAAACCATTGTGCACCCGCGGTACGTGAGTGGGTATTCACGATTCGACGTCGCGATTCTTCAGTTGGAAACCCCGCTTTACGAGCAGAAAACCACTCTAAGCCTCGATCCAGGTCTTGTGGGCGACAAGCTAGTTCGAGTGAGTCAAGACGGTGTTACGGACCAAGTCGTGATCGACGAACTCTCCAAGTATGCAAGCACCGATCTGTCGTTGGCAACAGGTGACGAAGCCTCAGGCGTTCTCGCGTGTGTCAGCCAGACGCTCCCTCGCTCTGGGGCAGTTGCTCGTGTTGGCAACTCGATTCTGATCCAGGAGTCCTAAGGCGAACTGCTTCTCAAAGGAATTGAGTTGCCTGTGAAGTACTGCGTCGAGGGAAGCCAGTGTTACTCTGGGATCTACATCGGTATTTCCAGTCTCGCGAACTTCATCAACGCATTTGCGGCAGGGCAAGTCTGGGGCTCGCAGCCTGCCAATCAGACACCAGAGCAGCCAACACCTGAACCAATATCTCAGCCGCCTCCCAGTCCTGAACCAACGCCAGAATTTCCGACACCTGAACCAAGCTCTCAACCCCCGGCTCCAACACCAATATAATCAGCACCTGCGTCATATCCCACTCCAGCTCCCGGTCCAGCGCCGATGTTCCCCCTCACCCGTACCTCGTTGGCTTGCGCATTACGGAAGACGGGCGGAATTTCTGCGGCGGTGTCTTGATTGGTCCGTTCCACGTGCTAACTGCTGCGTACTGTGTCAACGACGGAATCGTCAGCTGGGTCTCCATCGGATCTCCGTCGTCCTCGTGGAGTGTTTCACAGGATATCCCCGTTGAAGGGATCAACTCGCACCCTCTTTTCCCGTCGGCAAGTGGATTGAACGACGTCGCAATTCTGAAGCTCGGGTTTTACGCGGGATCAGCGAGATGGGCGGAGCTGGCCACTACTAGCGACTTTCCAGACAAGACCGCGGCAACGATGGCGACATTTGGCACGATGAGCTCCAATACTTTGAAAAGGGTTGGTGTCCCGATTTGGGCACGGAAGGTCTGTGAAGCGCAGTACCCCAATGTCGACGGCACGATCTTGTGTGCTGGCGGAATGACAGGAAACGATGCGTGTTCGGGTGACCCTTGAAGTCCGCTGATTATCAGTGATGGCAAGGGCAAAGACATTTTGGTGGGACTCGTGAGCTCAGGGTACGGTTGCGGTGAATCTGGTGTGCCTAGGTTCTACACTCGTGTGTCGGCGGTTCGAAACTTCATCACCAACAATGCGATTGTTAGTGAGTCGCAGACACCAGCACTTAACGACCATATGCGTGCATACCCGTTCCTCACCTTCTGTAGAGACAAATACGAGCTTGCTGACTTCGAATTCCACTCAAACGAAAACGTCCGACCAAATCGCTTATATCGTTCTCGCCATCTTCGTGATCTACGTCAC